>JAQFVV010006208.1:14448313-14550813 GCA_028023455.1 Epiperipatus broadwayi | reverse complement strand
AGGTTCTATACATGAGGCATCAGAGTGACTTAAGGTCAACATGGGCAATATAATAATATTGACATCAGCTTGGAATTTGGGCATTCCATCATGAGATTTTCAATGGTAAGGGTGGCTGAAGACTTGGAGGGTGGAGTAGATTGAAGTCTGTCCATTAAGGTTTGAAGATATGCTATCTTAATATAAACTGAGCACTGATTATATATATGTATGAAAGATGATAGTCTGGACCAACTGATGAGTGCTGGTTTAGCATGAAATACTTCTATTGGTGATTATTTATCTTTTCTACATGTGTGTGGTAGTGTGTATCAGTTGTATGAGATAGTGTGGATAGTTGAAGAGTGCTTAAAAATCTGAGTTCAAATCCCTTATATTTACAATTAAGCTCCAGGTTTGTGAAGAGTGCTGATTTTCAAATATATATATATATGTGTGTGTGTGTGTGTGGAAGATGATGATCTGGACCAACTAGTGAGCACTGGTATAGCATGAAATATGTATATTATATATATATTCCATGGTAACATGACAGTCTTAAAAATCTAAAGTGATCATTTTAGTGCTTCACAGTTGTTAAAATTTAGCAAAAGTATGGATGTTTCTAAAATTCACATATGAATTTTCTTATCAATATATTTGGAATAAGACTTTTTCAATTCCATTATCTTATTTATTTTAAAGTATACTAGTGTATGATCAATTCAACAGTTTTCAGCTCTACATATTCATATAATAAAAACATTTTATGTATTTTGATTCATAAGTATTACATAATCTATTAGATGACATTACATTGATTATGGATGCATCCAAGTATTTTTATTCTTATTTAAAAAAATTTTGATAGTCAATACATGTATTAAGAAAAACGTCAGTAACCGGTATTTGAATTTATAATATTTGCTATATATAAAGAAAATAATTAGAAAACCTTAAAACATTTTAAGAATTAATTAATTGTGGAAAAATACACAGAGGCTAAACTCTCAATGCAGTAGTGCCACTAATTGAAAAAATTATTGTGTTTTCATTTTGAACTCAAAGCTTTATAGCTAATAAGATAAAAGATGGCTGCTGGAGGGTTGCATTAGATCCTAAGATCTAGGTGCAGTGCTCTTGGATTTAAGGCTTCTCATTGATAAAAGCCACAGGCTAGAAACTGGTCTGGGGATATTGGATGAGTAGGCACTAGATAGGAAATTTATTCACAAACCTTCCTGCATCCATTGATTACTCTAGCTTGCAGTGAGTGGCACTACTATGTGGAGAGTTTTGCCTACATGTAAACACCTTCTGTAAGCATAAAGAATGGTAATCATGTGGAAAACTAATTAAGAAATATGATGAAGAATAAATAATGGATATGCAGAAACTAAACCAATCTAGATGTTTTTAAAAAACAAATGAATTAATGAATACCAGTTGAAGATTGAAAGACACAATTACTTAGAAAGCAGGAGAAACATATATATATATAAAATACATATTTTGCGGGTTCATATATATATATATATTGTGACCATCTGAATGGGCACAAGGAATTGACATACTTTGTATCTGCATTGAATAATTATATTATATTTATAAAAAAAATGAAATAGCCTTAGAATTTTAAATTTTTTTGCTGGAGATTGTTTGAAGCTTAGATATGGATTGCTTATGTGGTTTATTGACCACTTTATAAGTATTCATTATTATTATTGTGGTTAGTGAAGTATTTAATGCCAGAGAGAGGGGTTGTTATTATAGGAATTGGTATATTTGGGCAGGAAAATGCAAGGTTATTTTATATTAGTGTAATATTTGGTTGAATGGTTTCAAAATCCTTTATTCATTAGTACTTATCCTTTTGTCAACAATTAATAGCCATTTCAATTATATATAGTTAAGATACTTTAATATTTATAGTATAGTGTATGTGCATGCATGTATGACTCTGCATCATTTTCACTTCATTTTCATCTTCTGAAAACATTAAGCAATAGTACAAGTACAATAAAAACATTTAAATTACAGTAATTATCTTAAATAATTTAACAAATATATATTTCTTTCCAATGATTAATAGATAGTTGAATCAATGGATTATTTTACAAATTAAATAAATTATTAATCATTTTTGTTTAATAGTTAATTAATATTCATTTTTCTTTTAAGTTTGTAAAAGCTATTTATTTTATTATTTTTTTTGTCTTGATTTAATCAAAATGGTTTTTTTTTTTTTTGAAAAGATTTTTTTTTGAATATGTAATTAGCTTAGATAGAAAAGCGTGGGAGTAACCTTGTGAAGGGAAATGATGTTTTTGCTAAAGAGAGCTATTTAACAAAGATCTCCAGTAGAAAATGTGCATATTATGTAATGTAATTGTAGCCAGAAAACAGTGGCTCATTTTTTTTTTATTGTGAAAATTAAAAACCAGTTGCTGAAGTCAAATTGATTTTAAAAAAGACTTTGGAGTAAAACATCGAAAGAATCTTAAAAAAATTTATTATGGGAAGAGTTAACTAAAATGGAATTCTAAATTTTCAAAAGGTACACAGTTTACTTTGCTCTCCTCGATTTAAATGTTTTGAATTAATCTCTTCATAACTATTGCTCTTTTAAAAATGTATGTTGACAACGTCCAGTCTACACTACTTCATTTAATTGTCATTTTAAACAAGAATAAATTGCATAAATATTATTGTTGTATCACTAACCAACGTGTGTATTTTAATATATCTGGGAAACGCATGCAGAACTATTTTACAGAATATATTTTAATTCTTCACTATTTTCCGTGTTGTGTTTTGGTGAGGATTAAACATAGAATTAAGAATATGCATATTTTGATAAATCATGCCATGTTCAAATTCATCATAAAGAGATAACAGTATTTATTTATCTGGTATTTCTGGAAATAATACGTATTTTAAATGAAGGAAATAAAATGTGAGTTACTTCAAATTAAGTATTTGCTTAAATCGAATGGAAGAATAGAAATGAGGGTAATTTTTGTTCTCTTTTATAAAGATGGAATATAAAACAAAGTATGATTAATTGTGGAATTACTAAGGAACCATGGTATCTTAATTGACAATATTTAAGAATAAACCATGTGTATAATAGACTATAAAGTGTTAAATGCTATTCAAAGAAACTACTAAGCACAATTGCATATTTAATTTAGCACTACAACAGAGAATGTCTTATATTTTCAGTATAATAAAGAAGGAATTAATTGCTTGTGTGTGTGATCTGGTATCTCAAATAGATATGCTATGAACACTGGAGGTGCTGGGCCAGATTTAAGTTACGATTATATTTTTCTAAGTTATCCTGCAGAAGTTTGTTTTATTTGAATTCAGTTTGGAATGTGTCCCATCTTGTTTCATAAACGTGGAGCAGAGCTTTGCAAGTGAACTTTTACTTTAAGTTACAAAACAAATAACTTTTGTTTCTTTATTTTTTTTTATTGCTTGTCATTATTAGTGTATATGATTGATAATAGGATTACTTATTATTATGTTTTATTGATAATTTGGGTTATTTTGACTTTCAAGACCATCCCGAAGTGTATCCAAATGAGGAATATGCTGGTAAAAATTGATTGTGTACTAATAGGTCTTATTGTTCTTTTACGAAGATAAAAGAAAGAAATATTTTTTTTAAATATATTATTAGAGAGGTTTATATTTATTTTGTATACTTTATTATCTCAAAGTGAGAATTTTTTTTTTTTTCAATCAACAAACATATAATAGAAATAGTTTGCTAGATATGAAAGAAAATTCGTTCGTAATAATTATAACCATTAAATTTTACAAAGTAACCTAAAGTTTATTCTGAATTAAAAGTTATACCTTGATGCAATATTTAATTACCATGTTGCCTGCATAGTGTGTAATTTAGAGTTAATTTTATATATACTTTTATTCGCGGGTGTGTGTCTGTTTTGCACAATTATGACATTTGTTTGATAAAGTTCAGTTTGTGAATATTTTTATGTATAAATTTCGGATGCTGTCGTATTCTACTGAATGGTACAGATTAGTATGTTATCTGTATGTATTTATCTGCCAGAGTGTATTTATAATGTTCGATATTTAGAAGAGCTTTGAGAAGGGAAAGAAATCTGATTGCGTTATAATGTTTGTAGGGATAAAATATTTTGCTTATTTAGTATATGTTTTTACATGAGTAGAGCCTAGTTTATATTATATGTGTATGATTAAATGATATTTTTCGAAGTTAAGTCATGTTTTCTTAGAGCCTCAGTGATGAGGAAAAAGGTTCCCCACCAGCAGTGTGTTTAGAAGTAGATGAATTATTGTTGAAGTATGATTAAATGATGTTTAGGAAGTTATGTGACGTTTTTCTTATTTTCTTGGTGATGAGGGAAAAGTTCCCCACCAACAGTGTATTTAGAAGTAGACGAATTATTGTAGAAGTGTTCAGTAAAAGTTATCTGCTCCTCATGTAGATTTCCCTTATAACGTATAGTCTGTATAATCATGAAAATATAGCTCTGTGTTAATTAATATGTGGCCAGATAAATTGTTAAATTAATTCTTGATGTAATATTAGTGTCTTATTTTATTGATGAATTATGACATTGTCCGAAATAAAGTAATTGTATGATATTTTCTTAATGAATGGAGAATTTGTAGAAAGATTATTTTCTATCATTGTTGCTTGACACACGCACACACACGCGTAATATAAATAATATCGCGTATATAAAGTATAGAGTTATTGAAATTAAAATGAGAAATAAATGTTTTGACATACATCACATTCATTTAAATAAAAGTATAAAGTTATTGAGATTAAAATGGGAAATAAATATTTTGAACTACAGTGTATTTATTTAAATAAGGGTTATAAATCATCAAATCATCAGAATGAACATGATTTTGTTGCTATGCATGAAAGGTATTCGTAATTGAAAGTGATTATTTTAGAAAAAGTTGCTTGGTTGAGAGCCAAATATAATTAATTTGATTTATTTTATTAATCAATGGCAATATCCTCTCAAAAGTATTTTTTTTGTGTGTGTTAATAATATGTTGTTTATTTAGTGTCATGTAGATGAAACATGTAGGCAAAGCATGTGTTCGAAGTCAGAATATTTAAGTTTTGTTGTTAATTTGCTTTGATAATAGGGATAATCCCAAACTGATGCTTAAAGTTTATTTGATAATTTAAAAATCTGTAGGACAAGTAGTCCAATTGTAAATATGTTAAACCAAATTTATTTTATTGTAATAAATGATTTATTTTATTTGTTTAAAATCTTAAAACTGTGTCTGGAGTTATTATTGTATACATTCGTGTTTTCCATTTCCACATCTCCATATTTCATAAATCTATCATAAAATAGATATATTATTTTAGAGTTATAATATTAAATCTTCTGGTGTCTGACAATATTGTTTTTCTTAATCCAAACATTATAAGGAACATTTGCCACTGGATAACCGTATTAAAAAGGTTGTCAAGTTAGTATATTTGTTAGATGATGATATGAAATTAAAATACCCTATTTCTGTCATTATCTTATTATTGAAACACAGTAAAAATATTTTAGTCAATTTGTTTCATTACATTTTTATCATACTTTAGAATTATAACTTATGGGCCAATGTAGTTTATTTAATTCAACTGTGTTTGTTAAATCCCCTGAGATCTTATTGTTTATTTCTTGATTGACATTAAAGTAGATGTTTAGATTGTGATATGCCAAGTCATAGAATTGTTTAGTATTATAGTTATAGCAAGCTGATATATGTTATATTTGGATGAAGGAAGAAATTAAGTTTAAAGTATATTTTAATAGACTGTACCGATAAACATGATTCTTTATCATACAATTAATTAATAAAAAGGATTTACATTATATTTAGTGTTTGTAATATTTCTTCTTTCATTTATTTATCATCATATATCTTATGAACTGCCTATAGCCTCCCACTGAGCTGAGCTGAACATAAACTTAAATATAGTCTCAATAATAGTTTTGAATTATATATCTTGTTATATTGTTCTATTCATTAATAGAACTGGCGCCTGGGCATTTCGCTCATGTAATGTATATAAGCAGTGTTGGGAGTGTAGGTTATAATATATATATATATATATAATTATGCTGGACAAGCAGAGATAGTTGGATGCCATCACCTTCTTGTTGTTACATGGAATTAAGATTATTTGTATGAACAATTAAATGCTGAGAATGGATTAGAAAGGTATGGTGCAACTCTGCAGAGTTTATTCTTTGTGGCAAGCCAAGAACCATGTTGTAGGTACCATAGGACTAAGGGGCTACCAAAGTCATTACTATAATAAGACTCAGTATTGATAAATATATGATAGAGATTAATTATTATGCTATATATTAACACTTGTAAAAAATAATATTATTAAATTGATGTACTCAAATGTAGCTCATGTTTGATTTTTTTATATTAAGATCTATCTAACTTGAGAAAAATTTTAACTACAATGAATAAACAATGCATTAATTTTGGGTATAGCATTTAGTGCAGATATCAGCAGGATTAAAAACTTTAAGCTATAAATTCTGAGGTCAAGTATAAAAATATAAAACTTCCATTAGTAAATCAAGTACTTGTTTGTCAATCCAAAATTAGTACGTGATAATAAAAAAGTAAAAATTAGATAGCTACATAGGATATAAGTAAATTGTTGACACACAAAAAAAATGGTTATCTTGGGTCAAAATTTCTATGTAATGAATTAGAAATATTTTTCAGTGCCACAACTATAAAGAAAATGAAGTGCACAGAGGGTAAACTTTTTATACAGTACTGCCACTCAGTGCAATCCAGAATATTCAATGGATGCAAGAAGACTTGTGCATAAAATTCCTATCTAGTGCCTATTCATCCAATATTCCTAGACTAGTTTCTAGCTTGTGGCCTTCATCAGTGAGCAACCTTGGATTTGAGAGCACTACACACTAAGATCTATATGCAGTGCTCTCAGATCCAAGGTTCCTCACTGATGAAAGCCACAAGCTAGAAACTAGTCTGAGAATATTGGAAGAGCATGCACTAGATAGGGATATTACACACAAATCCATGGCTTGCACTGGTGGTGCAACTGTATGGAGAGTTTAGCCTCTGTGTAAACAGCTTGTGTAAGCATAAATAATGATCATGTGATGAAAATGAATTATAGTGACATTGCTGATTTCTTTCCAGCAAAGGGAAGTATTGTCTACCTTTAATTTATTGTGATGGGTGCTCTGTGATCCTACGACTCAAATAATGATGTGACTGTAGCAAATGTGGAAATTATGACATGTATAATGCTGGACTTTTTACATAGTTCAGATCAAGAAATATTTTATGATGAACAATGTTACAAACAATAAGAAAAAATCGCAGTATTATTTATGTTCCATTGGCTAAAAGATCATTGAGAATGCAAATTGTATGATCGTATTATAAATGAAATGTCATATATTGCTTAATAAAAACTATATAATTATTTTATGCCTTTTTTATCTAGATACATTGCTATAGTGCATTTCCATGATTGCTACTAAGGGCTGGGTGGGGGGGGGTATAAATTTATGGAATTTTCAAGACTATGCAAATATGAAAAATCATTGGAGGATATTGTTGGCTATAAAGAACAAACAATAATAAACTATATTAACGAATACTGAATAAAGCTGAATTATCCTATACATTAAACATTAAGAAAAGGAATATAAATTAATATTAAATTAATCCAGAGTGTTCTGAATCTGGAAAAGTTGTTACAAACCAGACTGTCATACGTAAAACTATCACATTGTCAAAAAAATGGGAAGACATGATAGCTTGTGGGTTTAAAAGTCATATATATATAAACATGTAATATAAATTTAAAAAATCTATGAGCTGGAAGATCACTACAAAATAGATAAAAATAAAACATATGTAAATAACATTAACATTAATAGAGAGACAAATATGTAATATAGGAAGCATACCAATAGCTCAAATAAACTCTTATTGATAAGTGCGGAAAGATAAAAAAAATGTTAAAAGCCAGATTGTCATATATAAAACTACCACATGAGCCATCAGAAAACTTAATAATCCAATAAATGAAAAGATAAAAATATTTCTGTAACAAAATCATTCAAGGATTGTCAAAGAAATGGGAAGATATGAAAGGTTGTGGGATTAAAAGTTGTATATAAAAAAAAAACATGTCATACAAAAAAAACCTATGAGCAGGAAAGTCATTTCAAAATGGATAAAAATAAAACATATGTAAACAACATTAAAATTAATAGAGAGAGAGAGAGAGAGAGAGAAATATGCAATATAGGGAGCATACCAATAGCTCAAACAAGTTCTTATTGATACACATGGCAAGATAAAAATATTTAAAATCTCTATCTTGAACAGCCCCATCCCCAGACCAATTGGTTTCGAGCTTTTGGCTCACCTCAGTGAGGAACTAGAACATTCAGACCCTAGATCTGAAATATCAATTGATCTAGGGATAGAAATATTCTAGAGATTTTAAATATTTTTCTCTTATTGAACTTATCAATGAGCAGTCCCTATATTATACATTTATAAATACAAGCTCTAAAAGCAATGCCATGCAATACATGACTTGCTTTATTGATTATTAGAGAGAGACAAATATTGCTTCTAAACAAAATCTGTGATAAGCTTGATAAAATAGAGATAGTCAACAGTCTGGCATAATTCTTATAGCCAGGTGTGAAAGAGAAGTGTTCATTCTGAAAGTAAACATGATATGACTTATTGAAAAAATATATTTAAGTATTGGATATAAACAGAAACCAGTTAAGGTTGAGAGAGAAAGTGGAAAGTCTCTGAAAGTTAATTGTAAAAAAAAGCAAAAAAAAAAAGAAATATTATTCATTGCAAAAGATAGAATAAAAGTGTTATAGGAAAGAAAATTGTTTGGTCTATTTGATATTAAATTATCTATAATAAACAATTAGATATGGAAAGTGAAAGTACAAATAGTTTCTTTAAATTATTTTAAAAGAAGTGAGACTAACCTCTAGAATTGGCAATAAGAGAAAGTGCAAGATCAAACCAATATTTAAGCCAAATAAAACAACATAAATACAACATCAGAAGATTAAAAGTGAAATCAAAAAGCTAGTAGAAAGGATGGGCAATGCCTATTGCTGTGATTTCTAAACCTAATGGTTAAACATGTTTGGGCAGTGATTACCATATGGTTTTAAAAGAATGACTAAAAATGATCAGATATTTAGTGCCAAATGCAAAAAAACCTATGACCACATACTCATTGCTGAACTCAATATGTTTTCATTTTACTTCAACACTATATACAAAGTCGGATCACAATGCAGCATATTGCCAAATAGATAAAAAAATCAGTAGGGAAGATCTCATGTTCACTCTAGGCATATTTCATCAAATATGAAACACATTTGAGAGGGAACAATGAATTGATTTCTTATTATGATGATGTATTAATAATAGGAAATACTGAGAGTCAAACGTAAAGATTATGTCATTATGGTTTGCGATAAAATTAAATCACATGACGAACTCATAAATTCAAGATTGCCCCTGAAAAAAGTAAAGAAATATAATTTTCTTCTTCTTTTTCCTTTTTCTTATATATTGATTTCTATTTTTACATATACCATTTACAACTTTCTTAAACACTTCAACAATACTATTTTTATAAAAACTGTATTCTAACAGTTTCGACTGTCCTGCAGTCATCATCAGAGCTACAATATCCAAATATATAATTATACAATTAATACATTTTATACATATATTTACATACATAATTAAATACACAAATAAAACATACTTAGCCTGACCATTATAAATAATCATTTTCCATTTTAATACATTACTCTTAATTAATTTTATTCACATTTATTTTATTTTAAAAACTATTTGGATAAAATTAATTAAGAGTAACATAATAAAATGGAAAATGATTATTTATAATAGTCAGGTTAAAAAGTATGTTTTATTTGTGTATTTATATAAATATTTGTGTAAAATATATTAAATGTATAATTATATATTTGGATATTATAGCTCTGATGATGACTGCAGGACAGTCGAAACTGTAAATAAAGTTTTGATGTAAAAAAAGAGTATTGTTAAAGTGTTTAAGAATGGTGAAAATAATATGATATATAAACATCATTGAAAATGAGAACCCCATTCTCAAAACATTTAATTCAAATCATGTTGCCATGGATAAATGCAGTATCAGAATATAAATATTAGTCAATTTACAGAAAAAAACAAACACATTTAGCACACTGGTGATGTTTGTTTCATTGCCCCAATTAAAATGAAATATAGGATATTGAGATTGATGTTAAATATATCTAGTCCATAAATTCAATAAGTTTAAATAAAACATAGCATCATGGACACAATAAGAATGAGGTACAAATTAATGATAAATTGAATGAAGAATGGTTGATCTAAAAATGACCTTTTAATGTTGCAATAGCATGGTTGAATACAGGGAACTTCTCAATAAGCAAAAGATTGCATTCTAAGAGAAGACTTTGTGGTGATTTCTATTATAAATTGAATGAAGAATGGTTGATCTAAAAATGACATTTTAATGTTGCAATAGCATGGTTGAATACAAGGGAACTCCTCAATAAGCAAAAGATGGCATTCTAAGAAAAGACTTTGTGGTGATTTCTACTAACTATAAAGAAAGACTTAAAAATTACACCATGAAGGCCATCCAGGAATTTGTGAAAGGGAAGATCTTGGTTTGCAGATATTAGTTGTGTGATATCCATGATTCAAGAAAATATCAAATATTGCACAGAGGATCAACATTTAGCAAAATGTCTAATAAATCAGTATGTGTATGGCCTTAATGCAGACTCTGACTGATATAGTATTGGGTAATAAGAAGTACAGCCTCAAATGAAATGTCAAACAGCTGACGAAAATACTTTTGTATGAAGGGATGTCAGAAAAGATTGTACTTGACAATGAGTTGGATTTCCAATCAGCACTTTAAAGAGCTGGGATAAATTATATTAGTACCCAACCTTTTGATCAAATAGACTGGCTGAAAAAACATTCCAATATTTTAATCTGAATTGATAAAAAATCAAGTCAGATGACCTAATTTTAATAAAGCTCCTATTTACAAATGTTATATATAGAGTAAGTTAAAAACAAACTCTTATGAAGCTTCAAAAATACCCTCAACCTCAGACCGCGGTTTCTGCCTCTAGCGTCATCAGAGGGGGGGAAAAAAAAAAAAAAACCACATATATTAAATAAAAAAAAAAAAAAATTTAAAATTAAAACAAAAACAACAACTAACTCAAATAGAAGAAGGGGGAAAATACCCCCAAAAATAAAAAATAGAAAAAAAAAAGGCAAAGGAATAAAAGGAAAAAACAAAATTAAATTGATAAAAAATCAAGTCAGATGACCTAATTTTAATAAAGCTCCTATTTACAAATGTTATATATAGAGTAAGTTAAAAACAAACTCTTATGAAGCTTCAAAAATACCCTCAACCTCAGACCGCGGTTTCTGCCTCTAGCGTCATCAGTGAGGTGCTAGGGAATAAAAATACTAGAACTAATAAATAGGAGCTTTATTAAAATTAGGTCATCTGACTTGATTTTTTATCAATTTAATTTTAGTTTTTTGCTATTAATGCTTTGGCGATTTTATATTGCTAGAGCTATTAATATATGGTGGATCTGAACTTAGTTTCAGTCCCATACTACTATTTGAGTTAGATAGCTGGATTTTTGGACATTTAAATGTCTGAAAGTTTCAGATTTTCTTCTCAATAGTTAGGCATTGATAAAATGCTGGACTAGTTCTAGTATTTTTATTCCCTAGCACCTCACTGATGACGCTAGAGGCAGAAACCGCGGTCTGAGGTTGAGGGTATTTTTGAAGCTTCATAAGAGTTTGTTTTTAACTTACTCTATATATAACATTTGTAAATAGGAGCTTTATTAAAATTAGGTCATCTGACTTGATTTTTTATCAATTTAATTTTAGTTTTTTGCTATTAATGCTTTGGCGATTTTATATTGCTAGAGCTATTAATATATGGTGGATCTGAACTTAGTTTCAGTCCCATACTGCTATTTGAGTTAGATAGCTGGATTTTTGGACATTTAAATGTCTGAAAGTTTCAGATTTTCTTCTCAATAGTTAGGCATTGATAAAATGCTGGACTAGTTCTAGTATTTTTATTCCCTAGCACCTCACTGATGACGCTAGAGGCAGAAACCGCGGTCTGAGGTTGAGGGTATTTTTGAAGCTTCATAAGAGTTTGTTTTTAACTTACTCTATATATAATATTTTAATCATACAATAAATGAAGAACAAGGCAAAACTCTCCATACAGTAGTGCCACCCTGTGCCAACCAGAATAATCAATGGTTGCCAGAAGGCTTGTGCATAAAATATCTATCTAGTGCCTACTCATCCAATATCCCTAGATTAGTTTCTGGCTTGTGGCCTTCGTCAGTGAGGAGCCTTGGATCTGAGAGCACAAGCCAGAAACTAATCTGGGGATATTGGATGAGTAGGCACTAGATAGGGATTTTATGAACAAGCCTCTGAAATCCATTGATTACTCTGGTTGGCACAGTGTGGCACTACTGTATAGAGAGTTTTGCCTTGTTTAATAACAATTATGTGCTAGTATAAGAGATAGTGATCATGTGATGTTTAGTGGAATAAATGAAGAACCACTAAACATCACATGATCACCATTTCTTATGCTTGCTCATAACTGTTATTAAAACAGGCAAAACTCTCCATACAATAGTGCCATAGTTACCCACAGCAGAGACAAATAAATCACCCACAAAGCTGGACATGGACATAAATTAAGATCAAAATTGAATTTTTTTTTTTTTGCTATGTGACCTAAGAAGAAAATGAACTGGAAATTTCACAGAAAAGTTTAATAAATATGAAATTGTCTGGATCAAAGACAGCTTAACCATGAAATGGATTTCTGCTGTCCTGATAGAGAATACCTCAAAACAAATAGTGTGTGCATAGTAAAATAGATATTCATTTATACAGGCATACAAATCATATATAAAAAGGCAAACTGAAAAGAAAAATTTAAAGAGTTATGCACCAACAAATAATGAAAGTGATGGTGAAGAATACATTAATACATAGGAATCAATTACAGAGATCGAATCTGAAATAGTGGGAAATGAAAATGTAAAGGAGTAATAATTCCAAAATATAAAAAAGTAGAATACAAACCAAGATCAGACAAATTCAGTCAGAAAATGACTTAATGATGTCTGTTATTTATATACCTTAAAGACTAAGTAGTAACTTCAAAAAACACTCTAATTTCTGAAGTAGGGGAAAGAATGCTATGTACATAGTAAACAAATAATTAAAAAAAATAATGTTAGATGATCATAAAATATTTCAAGAATTAATTATTTATATTCTGGAGAAATATATAATGAAATGAATGAATTAAATAATAGATGTTTAGAAACTAAAAATAACTACATAAAGAAACTAAACTAATGCAGATGTTTTTTTAAAGAACAAAAAACACACATTAATTAATGTTAGTTGGAAATGGAGACAATTATCTAGAAAGCTTGAATAATAAATAGGCATGCTGGACTAGCAAAAGCAGATGGAAGACATCATACTCTTATTGCAACATGACTTTTAAGATTATATGTGTTAATAATCAGATACAGAGAATAGACTAGATCTGTATGGCACAACTCCACATGTGTCTGATTTATTGTGGTAAGAGCTGTAGAAGCTTCAAACATGTAGTACAAGAAACTATGTTGTTCCCTATCATCATTTGATAATCTTCTGGATAGAAATGTATAGAGTGAGAAATTAATTACTTGTATACAATTATAGTTATAATAGTACTTGTAAGTTTTCAAGTAAACCAAGATGGCAGTCCATATTTTTGATAAATCTACAGTTTTGCCTGCCTGGAAATACTATTTAATATTTACATTTTATTGCTATTATTGAAATGCAAGTATAATGTATATATTTAATCTAGATGTAATTAAAAAGAATTTGAACCCACTCTCAAAACCTTACTGTCATACACATGACCATATACATGTGAAAAAGATAAATGATCTTCAATAAACTAGCACCTCCAATCAAAATGATAGTCCAGCCAAACCACATGATATAACAATCAACAACAGCATTTATCTGAATTTATGCCAAGCTAGAAGATGCTTTATCTTTTAGATCAATATAAACCAGACATGTACCACTGCCAATCATTAGTCCACATGCCCCAGCCCGACATGTTCGAAACGATGACTGCCCAGTCACATCGTCCAATTTAATATACAGAAAAATTCCCACCACAATTTCAATATTTTTAACTTAAGTCTGTAATAATCTTTAATATATATATATAAATAAAATAATGTGTCCATTATAGAATAATTATCATAATAATAAATAAATAGAATATACGATGATAATAAATATTCATAATAACTATAATAAAAGCACATAAGTACTTTCAGTTATTTAAGTAATCAAGTGCTGGCTCAGCATGAAATATGCATATTGGAGATCATTTATCTTCTTCACATGTATGTGATCATGCATATTGGTTATATTGGATAAAGTGGGTCACTGTATGGAGCTTGAAAGTCTGGGTTAAAAACCCCTTTAATTATTACTGCTATTTTTAACAAAAAAAAATTCATTGTAGAAAAATTAATTACAACATTTACGGTTTATTTTTTTTTACTTTTTTAGATTAACTTATTAACAGAAAAATAACATATATATGCACTTTATTCAGGTTAGCAACGCGCAATCATACTCTGACCATTAACGCATACTTTTCGGGAAGTCAGGATCCCGAATCTTTGCAAATAGTCCACTACATCACACTTGTAACACAAAAATCCCAAATTATTATCATTATGACAATTTACCAAAAAAATTGCTGACAAAAAGAAATAGGCTGAATTGAACCAAAATACGACAATGTTAAGAGCATCTCGTTGCTTCCCACATTATAATATATATTTTTAAAATTGAAATAAAACTTCATAATGAAATTTATTATAGATATAATAAACACCTCCACACTTTCCCAATTCTTTTCAAATTCATATAAATAAAGATATAATAAAAAACAAATGAGCCCCAAGATGCATTTCGCGCTGAACCAGCACTCATCAGTTGGCCCAGGTCACTATCTCTCATATATATCTCTATTATATGCAAAGTAGAGTAAATTGTTACATTTTTCATTTACCATTGTCAAACTTCCTCCACTCACAACTTTAACGCCATCCATTTCAGATAAATACACTAATGATTATTACTAATCATTTTCGAAACTAGAGATTGCTTTGTATTCACATGTAACAAATTAAATAAATAAAAAGATTTTTACTACAAATAGAATACAGCAATTTATTTATATTTTAGTTTATAACAATTTTGAGTTCATAACACATAAAAATTATATACATAATCGCGTGTCTGATTTCTCCACTAACATCTATTCTAAGATGGACGGTTTGCCAAAACCTAAGAAGTCTATTAATATTTTAATTATTCCGTATTCTAAAATTAGCCATTTTAGGCGTAAAAAAATAATAATAAGATCGAGAAGATCTGTAATTATCTATACGGATCTTGGAACCTTCAGATTCCGCTAGTTCTGGGTTATACCTCCGTTGTTCGTATATCTCTTTCTCTATATAAAGATTCCCACTCCGGTCACACAGCAAGCTGGAAATATTCTGTGTTTTAAAATTACCCGGCTTCGCTTTCTTTTTCTCCTTTGTTCTGCTTTCGCTTGATCCTTATCAGTCCTTTTAATTAATTAATTGTACTTTCGTTTATATTTAGAAATCGTTACTTTACTTCAATTAGTAAATCCTTATTTTAGACTTTAATTAGTGAATGTTATCATATAAAACAATCTATCTTATTTCCGTATTTTAATCAAAACCCCCATAACGTTTTTTACTTGTATTTTTAAAATCTGTCTTTTTATTTTTACTTCTGGAGTACACTATTATTATTATTCCAAATACTATAGATCTCTAGCACAGATATACACTTTAAACCTCAGTTAAAGATTAATATATCTGATTTTTAAAATTTACACACACGGAGTTATTCATCTTTTTCTGTCCCGTATGTAATATCTTTATAGATGTAATAAATTTTATTAGTATTCCTCTTTTTAAATTTAACAATCGATTTATTAATTTTGTTTTAATTTAGCAACTAACACATCGGTGGATTATAGGCCCTCGAAACTACATTTATCGAAAAGACGGGTTGCCATCTTCGTTTACATGAATCGCAAATACAGTTATAATTTATAATGAGATAATTTGCTTGTATCTGATTTTTGTATTAATTAAACTATTTAACTTGAAAGGATTTTAATTATGATCGATAATCATTTCATTCAGGTTAAGACATTACATTATTAACACCATTATTTACAATAATAATTGGTGAAAATTAGCAATTTGTACTAACGCAGACATTAAGGTCATTTTAAAAAAAAATCATCCTTTTATTAATGCTAATTAATAATATCATCCAATAAAAACAAAACTATCTTTCTTTGAATACAATAATGACAAATACGCACTGATAAAATAGACACAGGATCGTTAAACAGAACAAGTTTTAGTATCATTAGTTGCCATTTAAGTTTTAGTACTATTAGTTGCCATTTAAAAATAAAAATTAGATATTCCAAGAATAGACAGTACTAAATTAGACTTCACAACAAATCTAATAGCATACAGTTTGTTCTCATTTAATGACCTGCTCTTCTAAAAGAAAAACATGTAAACATTTATCTATTCGATTAAATTTTTGTTTTCTGGAAGCCTCTTATCTACGATTGTTCTCTTCAAATTTGGTCTTAAAGAATTATCATTAAATAATATTCCATTTACATAAAAATTTAGAAGATTTGAACTCAGACTTTCACACGATCCTCGCCCATCCATGCTATCTCATACTGTTGATACATTTGATCCACGCACATATTGAAAAGATAATCACCAATACACATATTTCGTGCTAAACCAGCACTCGTCAGTTGGTCCAGATTATCATCTCCACACATATATACAATCAAAGCTCAGCTTTATATTAAGATAGCCAATCTTCATACTTTAATAGATGGGCTTCAAACCACTCAACACCACAACTCTTCAGCCATCCATTTTCATTGAAAATCTGATGATGGAATGCTCAAAGCTTACCTTTGTGCCAACCTTCTCATCCTACCCATGTTGACCATAAGTCAATCTGACCCCTCATATACAAGACATAATCCATTTTACATACATATATGAGGGATGAGCAGAACTTAAAGCACTATATTTTAATATATATTTTTCTACAGAACAGGCTTGATTATACCTGCACTACTATATGTAATATATAAAAGGTTTGAACTCATGACTTTCACATGATCCTCAACCATCCACTTGTGGTCAACATGGGTAGGATGAGAAGGTTGGCACAAAAGTGGGCTTTGAGTGTTCCGTCATCCGATTTTCAATGAAGTGGATGGCTGAAGAGTTATGGGATGGAGTGTTTTGAAGTCTGTCCATTAAAGTATGAAGACTGTCTATCTTAATATAAAGCTGAGCTTTGATTGCATATATGTGTGGAGATGATAATCTGGGCCAACTCACGAGTGCCGGTTTAGCACAAAATATATATATTGGTGATTATTTATCTTTTCAACCTGTGTGTTATCAAATGTATCAGCAGTATGAGATAGCATGGATGGTTGAGGGTCGTGTGTAAGACTTGAGTTCAAATCCCCTATATATACATATAGTAGTACAGGTATATATTATAAAAATTTAGAATATTGTTATTCTACCATTACGATAAGGGACCTGCCTGGCATGATAACCTATCTTGATTGTACAAGGCATACTACACTATCTTTTTTATATTTCTTCCACTTGTTCAATACTCAGGTATGGATACACTATCATACCAATAATTGTTTTTTTCTTTTGATGGTAAACCATTTTTTATATTGTATTAGTAATTTTAATTAATCATTCATAAGACTAGAGAATATCCATTTAATGAATATTTCTGTAATGTTGTTTTCACTAAACTATTCTACCACAAAGTAGGGGTTGGTTTCTATCCACTTTTAACACCTTGTGGAGGGATGTAATCATAAACATATAACCAAACACATGTGAAAATGATGTGTGACCCCCAAGATTCATATTTCATACTGGATCAGCACTCATCAGTTGGCCCAGATCATATTCTCTTACACATATCTTTATCATTGTTCATTATATATAGAGTGAATAGAAACCAATCCTTCATTGTGTGAGAGTGCTGTAGTGAAAACAACATTACATAAATATTATTCATTAAATGGATAATATCTAATCTTATGAATGACTAAATAAAATTAACAATATATTTCCATGAAGTGGTTTATGTCAAAGTTGTGAGGGCAGTAAGTTTGGCACTTATCAATTAGGGTGTAGTAATTCCCCATCTATATATAGTAAACAATGGTAAAGATATGTATAAGAGAACCTGCTTTGAGCCAACTGATGAGTGCTGGTTCAGCATGAAATGTGTAACTTGGGGATCATACATCTTTTTCATATGTATTGGCCATATGTTTATTATTACATCTCTCCACAAGTCATTAAGAGTGCATAGAAACCAGTCCCTACCTTGCATAAAAGAGGTTTAGTGAAAACAACAGAAATATTATTCATTAAATGATTAATCTCTAGTCTTATGAATGACTAGTTAAAGTTATGAGGGCAGTAAATTTGACACATCATTTAAGCTGTCATAATTTCTCATCTATATTTAAATAATATTTATTTTATAAAAGCACAGATAGTTTGAAATTAAATTGAAAGGCTGCAAACCTCTCATGCTTATTATAATTATAATACTTATCTGACAGCCAATCAGACTTATCTGACAGCCAATCAGATGTTATGATGGCTGTCTGAATAGCGATCAAACCGTTAACACAAGACAAAGAATTTTACAAGAAAATGGCAGTCCACCCTCTTCTCTACTTGTCTTTCTATATATATATTATAATTATAATAAGCATGAGAGGTTTGCATCTTTCAATTTAATTTCATCTATATTTAGAGAACAAGGATGAAGATATGTATAAGAGAATATGATCTGGGCCAACTGATGAATGCTGCTTCAGCATGAAATGAGCATCTTGATGATCATACATATTTTTTAAATGTCTTTTGTTATATGTTTATGATTACAATCTTCCACAATATGTTAAAAGTGAATAGAAACTAGATATGTATAAGGGAATATAATCTGGGCCAACTGATTTGTGCTGGTTCAGCATGGAATGAGCATATTCGGGATCATACATCTTTTTCAAACGTTTTTGTTTAGTGTTTATGATTACAATCCTCCACAAGGTGTCAAAAGTGAATAGAAACCAGATATGTATAGGAGAATATGATCTGGGCCAACTGATGGATGCTGGTTCAGCATGAAATGAGCATCTTTAGGATCATACATCTTTTTCAACCGTCTTTTGTTTTATGTTTATGATTAAAATCCTCCACAAGGTGTTACAAGCAAATAGAAACCAGTCCCTACTTGCATAAGAGTGGTGTAGTGAAAACAACACTGCAGAAATATTATTAATATTTGTTTTGTCTGTATCTCAGTTATACTAAAAAGACTATCACTACTAGAATAAGATTTGAACACAAGTTTCTAATTAATTCATTTCTCATTTGCAAGTCAAAATAGTGAAGTCGATGGAAGGGAGCTTTTCCATAGCCTATTCTGTAAATCGTTTGCATTAGTATGTTTATTCCACATGAATACCAGACTTCATTTGATGAACTGATTCAAAACAGCAAAATATGAAAAGTACAAAGTTATTAATTTACTATAGGCTGTAACCTCAAGCATATGCATGTAAAAATGTGACCGTAGGGACCTCTACAGGTCTTAACCACAAGCTTACATTTTGGAAGAAAAGAGGGGAATTCTAGGGGTATCATGATGACTAACCACATCAGAACTACAAAGATGAACATCCTCAGCTTTTAAAATGAACTACATGGTATTGGCAAACATGGACTTTGCAAGCACTCAAATAATCTTCTATTGACTTACGAAAAACAATAAAATTACTTCAACTTAACACTGCTGGTGTATCAAATTCAAAAATGGAGATTCCTTACAGAATTAATTGATCAGTGCAATGTTGATGTAAATGTACTTGAAGAAACTCGTCACTCTTCTAAGAAAGTGTCTTTTTAAAAATTGCTGCTTTTACATTACTGCTTGATAAAATGCAATGTAAACATGATATGGCTACTTCGGTTTAAATTATCTTCTAAAACAAAACAATTTCTATTGAACCACTAAACATCATATGATCACCATTTCTTATGCTTGCTCAAACTGTTAAAACATGGACAAAACTCATCATATAGTAGCACCACTCAGTGCAAGCCAGAGTAATCAATGGATGCAAGAAAGTTTGTGCATAAAATCACTATCTAATGCCTACTCATACAATATTCCCAGATTAGTTTCTAACTTATAGCTTTCATCAGTGAGAAGCCGTGGATCTGATGAAAGACACAAGCTAGAAACTAGTCTGGGGATATTGGATGAGTAGGCACTAGATAAAGACTTTATGCACAAATCTTCTTGCATTCATTGATTACTCTAATTTGCACTGAGTAGTGCTACTGCATGGAAAGTTTTGCCCCTGCCTTAACTTCTATTGAAGATAGTTCAAATGATATTGCATTAATCATTCCGATAGATAATTTCTATGCATCAATAATTACAAACATTCTCAATACAAACCCCTATCCTATTCTCCCAGAAATTCCTAACCCTTTTACTTACAGAAAATTTTAATTCTCAGGATAGTTTATGGGAATATACAGATGAAGATTTAATAAAATAATGAGGAAGTACTGAAAACCTCAGCAAACTACATCACAACTGTCAGTAAATGTAAAATGTAAAATGATCATAACATTTACTGACACAATAGCATGATTTATATATACTGACCATTTCAAGATAATTAGGGTATACTGAAATGACTATAACTAATTAGCGGAAAAGGCTGAACCTCGTATTTCTTAATATTAAATTAATCTTCAGTTAGTAGACATAAGCATAACGTTTTAACAACCCAAATTAAATGAAATTTTGCATTTATATAATAATCTAATTGTCAGATCTCATCTTGCCTTCAGAAAAGGACTATCCAGATTCCTTCCTTATCTGATCAGATTGAGCATGCATTGCTGCTAGCCAATGTGTAAACATAGATAAAACACAGCCAATGGTTAGTATGGGACAATAGGCAATGATGCTCTCTGAACCCAATTCCTTTCACTAAGGTTGGGGATCTGACAATAAATAGTCAGCCTTTTTGAAGGTATGTTGCTGCTCTTCTCTGAACTCAAATGTTTTCAGTAAGGTTGTCGATCTGAAAATAAAGCCTTATAGGAGGTATGGAAAAAATGTCTGTCTAACCTAAGAGACGGTACGCATTCTCCATTGAAACCACTACTAACAGTGAGCATTTCCATTATAGCCATTATGTTATAGGTCTACAGAGTAAGGCAAGACCACAATAGGACTGGCAGTTGCTAATATCAGAGCCAACTTGAGACAAGCTGGTCTGATGTAGCCAGAAGTCATTGGACAAACTCACGAGGCAGGCTGTTACATACAGCTGAGAGTGAGTCAAGTCTTTTGGGCATGACTGGTCCTGCATTAATTGAGATTATATACATGACCCTACTATATTCATTTGATATTGTATATTTTGTATATTATGTGAATATATTTAACCCTAATAAATCATATTAATTGAACTTCAGATGTTAGTATTTTTGTTACTGATGGTTTGAATTTACAATCAAGACCAAACACAACACTAATTCAAGCTATTAAAAGGTTACATTTACATCTATTAACTGAAGATTAATTTAATATTAAAAGGTGGTTAAATATGAAACACAGCCTTTAACTCTAATTAGTTATAGTGATATCATGCTCTGTGTGTATATCAGTAAATGTCATGCTTATATATTATCAAAGCTAAAATAGAGGTGGGCTCTCTATGTTTCAGCTCAATGAGGTTTTCAATACTTCCACATTATTTCATATAATTTGGGCTATTTAAAAGTTATATTTAAATGAAGATTTAGCAGATTGTCAGTTTTTATAATGGATGGTTTTAAGCAACATCACTTCCTCTATTGTGCCCAACCAGAAAGAACATTCATTCTACCAGCCATATGGGGAATAAAGATAACCCCTGAATTACATTTTGTGTCAACATAAAATTGATCACTATTACTTGCTGAACTACTGATATTGGATCATTTTCCTCATAGCCAATATAAAGCAAGTCTAATCATTCTTAGAATCCATTTTATTATTATTAAAAGTTATTCTGTTCTAAGATAAAATTAAAGAAAAACTTACTACAGTTGATATATTAGATATTTTGAATGAAATATTAATAGAATCTCTCCAAATTTTTTTTTGATATGATGGGTTTAACAACAGCTATCAAAAAGTCCATCTCACACGGACATCAAAAGCAATTCATTCCAGATTGGAATGAACAACAGAAGTCTTTATAGCCAACTTTTGTCTATCAAAGATCTGTAATTTTCTGACAAATTTGTAAAAATTACTGGCTGATGCCATAAAAGGGAAATGTAGAGAGACCATGAAAAAAAAGATTACAAAAATTAGCTAAAGGGCCTACCATTTTTATATAAGCTCGGTTGATGTAAAGTACTCTAAAAGAACCACTACTTTAACTGCTAATATGATGGTCAGTCTTACATTTAAACTTCTAAATCCAAGATTGATTGAATGAGAAAAAAAGATTGTTAAAGTAGGGATGCAAGCTGTTTTGCATATTGCTCAACCTATTTTTGATTTTTTTAAACCAGAAAAAGTCTCAAGAGTGGTTAGTATATTTCCAGAGTGTGTGTGTGTGTATATATATATTTCCATTCTTATCATCACCCAATTCAGATAGTTTCTGTAGCCAAAACTCTTTTAAATAGAGCAATTAACCTTTTGGATAAGTCACATCTGAAAAAAGAAGTAAATCATATTAATAGTGTTTTATTAGCAAATAATTATAATTATAAATTTTATAAAAAAAAAAGCCTTATTTCAAGCCAAAATGGACAAAATAGGAAACAAAAAAATGATAAATCAGCTATTAGGATTTGTGTTCCATATGTAAAAGGAACTACAGGCAGTATCGGACATATATTAAAACACTATAATATAGATACAGCATTTTCTGCTCATCAAAAGATCAGCAATATAATAACCAAGCCTAAGGATTCACTCCCTCTTGAATCTCATGTGGTCTATCAAATCTCATGTAAAAATTGTAAAGCTTCTTACATAGATATGAGTAATCATCGCATCAGTGTTAGGAGAGATGAGCATGCTAATGCAGTTAAAAAACACTCATCATCATCAGCACTCTCACTCCATACTATAGATTAAGGTCATAAAATTGATTTTTCTAGTACCAGACATATCCAGATGTGATAATCTCTACTCGTACAAAATTAAAGAAACCATTGAGATACTTAAAAGGCCAGATTGTATCAATAAGTGAGATGATACATGCAAACTTCCTCCTAATTGGAAAGATTTTTTTAAAAAACATTCTTAACATTTTTGCTATTGGTGGAACTTTAAGGTTTTTTTTCAAATCAGTGATTATAGCACTTCTACAATCTTCCTTCTGCCTTTTATCAACCAGTGGATGACTTGTAGGATCAAATCAAAATGTTGGTATATCAATATTTAAAACTTTTTAACATGGATGAACCCACAAAATATGTCTTTTACATATATGTAATTATATAAGTGAATATTTGTAAATACAGTACTTTGAAAGGTTTGACAAAGATTACTAAGATAATCGAAAGCACTCCTAAGTGGATAAAAATTTTAATTATTTAATTATTGTATTTACAAATATTCAATTATATAATTACATATATTGCTTTGAAAAAATACAGACATCGAATAGTACATATTGAAGTGGAAATATAGTACATATTTCTGCTTCACCTAGTGCCAATGTCATCAGCACTAGTCTGGGTTTGAACCCCATCCTTATTAACTGACACCCATCTCATATTAGGTGGTAGTACATTTTAAGCAATATTATAATCTTTTATATTTCATTAATCTTATTTTATAATTAAAACTTACTTTTTTATATTAGTTTATTTATTTTATATTTGTAAAAATGTATATTGTGTTTATTTTATTAAATTGAATTGAATCCTAGATATCTATAAAATGTTACAAATATTTCAAATTCTTTATTACAGTTCATTTTCTTTAATTAATTAGTGGGTAACATTTTATATTTATCTTTTAATCAACGTACACTTGAGAATCAATTATTTAAACAATGTAATATTTTTAAGAAATATTTTGTAAATTTCTGCTTAAGTTTATGCCAGATATGTTTGAAAGTCATTGTACCAAATTCCTAAAATTTTTCTGAATAAAATCTACATTTTTGTTAATCTAAACCTTAATTAAATAGATTTTGTTAGTACAATGACTGATACATTAATATGCTTGTTGTTGTTTTTTTAATTAGCAAATCAACCCTTGGGGCATGTTCATGCAGAGTTATAGATTTTCCTTCCAAAGCAGGCACCAACCTCACAGAACTGCTTAGAGCAATTACAATTGGTGGAGGTCAGTGTAGATTTAATCCTTTAGATAAAGCCAGATCACATAAATAGTGGATCTTTGATAAGAGGGATTATTATTGAGTTTACTGGAGAGAAGTGATTAATCTATGTATACATCGTGCCTAAAGAAAGGACGGGGTGAAAAGATCGGTCGTTTGCTTCTCAGAGGTCTGTTCCACCACCTCGAGACCATGCTTTTCTGGTGCTCTCAAGACCTAGCCCAAGACGATATTGTGTCAAGGAAGCCTGCTGAATGATCTCATTGTAACTGCTGTTTCAAGCCATGGAATGCCTACCGATTGATTCTGAGGTAACGTTCAATTTGCCGCAAGCCATTGATTCCATTTTACTTGTTTTCCAAATCAATACTAATGTATATTTTATATATCTGTGTGATGTTTATATGGCTTGGTTGAAAATGCGTTTTTTAATTTTATTAAATTTAAAATATCAATTCTTATAAAATCTTACATTATTTTGATGCGACAAATTAAATTAATTTTTGTTGGTTTATTTAGAATATTTGATTTACTGAAATTTCCAAGTACAAAATTCACTGAGCTATTAACTTTAAATCCTCTCCCTCTTATTTTTTTTTTACTTAAAAATCATTAAGGGAGACTTACTTCCCATAAATTAATTAATAGAAAGCTCGTTTAGTTTTGTATAACATATATAAATTTATTTTGAATGATTTATTTTAAAAGTATCTTACTATTGCCTCCCATTTAAAATAGCCCTGTAATCATTTCTGAAAGAAAGAATTTTAGTGAATCAATTAAGTAAAATCTATTATAGCGTTTTGTCAGTATATGTTTCATACATATATATTTTTATTTGTCAAAATAGTAAAAAAAATTCGATGTATAATTTATTATGCTTTATATTGTCAAACTTCATCAGAAGTGAATTTGATATTCAATGCCCCGTCTATGTTAATTAAAAGTCTTATTTTGTAATCTTTCATAAACTATTTAATAACTTTATTGATAAATGAAATATTTGTAAAGTGTGGAAAACAACTTGTATTTTAAATTTTAATTCTTGCCGTCCTTTTGTATTGTAAATTATGATCCATTTAGTAAAGGCCTAAGGTTTCTGGGACCTTCCATTAAGGCAGGGAGATAGTTTAATTAGAAATTAAGTTATTAATTTTGTTAGTGATACATTATCTATCTATATACGTCCAAGGCATTATGTATTTATAGCTACAACTATTCATTTATTATTTTGCTTTGCTAATTACCTCTTAGGACCTTCGAAAATTTAACTGACCAGTCCAATCTTTTACTCTCCCTCAAAGTAGACGTAGTTCATACCAAGGGATCCATTTTCAGGCATTGTCATTAATATGTGTTTGGGAATTCCAGCACATCACATTTATTATTATTATTCAGAGACATGCTTTGGCTGGAGGGCCAACATTTCTCTTATCTACCTGTACATATCAGGAATTTCTTTTAGTAAAGCCACTCAGAGGTTCATAACAGACCTAATTTATTTTTGTTGTAATCTATAATAGCATACTGCCTTTTTCATCATTTTATATCTTTATTTAGCAAACCTGAAATGCTCTCTGCCATGATGGCACGTCCTTCACAAACAAATTTCGTAATTATTTAAATCTGACTGTATAATTGTCAATTATTTATTTAAGAACTATTTTGCTTCCCACACTCATTATATACAAATGATCTTAAATGTATTAGTGTTTTAAATGCCCATCTTTCATGTCTTGTAATATATATATATAAAACAGATTTATTTGTAATATCTTGAAGAGGGCTAATAATATTTTATTGCTGATTGGTTTTGGCCGACCAATTAACAAACTTTTACATTGTTTGTCAAAGCCGCATCAAAACGAATTAAAGAAAATAACCAAGTTGTATAAACAAAGACTACTTATTTTGTACTAAATTCCTTAATAAATTCCTATAATATTGTTATTTTAAATAAGCTTAGTTTGTCACCACTCCCAATCTCTAAGGTTAATGACTCTATTTATTTAAATATTTCCTTGATTTAAATTCACTTCTTTATAATGTTGCCAGAAAGAATTATCATTATTATGGTTCAAACCATTAGTAATCGATCAAATCATATCTGTACCATTCTGCAATCATCAGAATCCATTAAATCATTAATTTTTCATATAAACCCTTTATTATTTTGAGTCTCTATGTGAACCATGACCTCCAGCTGGGACGGAATAAAACCAAGCACTGCTAGTGTCATCACAAACGTTATCCATTAGTCAGAGAGGCAATAGTTTAGGCAAATAGGTTAGGATTCATCCTTGTCCTGACATATGTATCTTGTGCATGGTTGGATTCAA
This sequence comes from Epiperipatus broadwayi, assembly GCA_028023455.1. Classification (NCBI taxonomy): domain Eukaryota; kingdom Metazoa; phylum Onychophora; class Udeonychophora; order Euonychophora; family Peripatidae; genus Epiperipatus; species Epiperipatus broadwayi. The sequence goes on along the minus strand of JAQFVV010006208.1, from coordinate 14,523,660 downwards.
GGTACTTTTGCTTGGATTATTGGTCTTGTTGAATGAATACACGATTTTGACCGGCACAATATATATATATATATTAAATAAAGATCTAAAATCAAAACATGCTTGACAAAACTTCTTAAAAGAAACTATTCCAAACATTTATCATAAAGACAAAACTTTAGCAATCTTGAACCAAATAAAGCCAACCAACAATGATTCAAAAAATTACTACTCAACATCATCATGTGTTTAACCACAAGGTATTTGAAAGAATCTTATTAACAAAAATTTTGCCTGTTGTTTGAAACCATCTACCTATAGGTCAGACAGGATTGAGCCATAATGAAGTTGCTGTGAATAAGTTTTATTTTAACAACTCATATTAGAAAAACTTTAAAAATAAATTAAAAACTGATGCTATCTGAATTGATCGAATCTCAGATCTTTCGAAAGTTTTTAAAATTCTTAAATGCAGAAAAACCATCAATTTATTTGACAGTTTTTCAAAATAAAAACAATTCAAACAATTCTAAATGATAATCAAGATGGATATAAAATTTTACAGAATGGTTTGTCTCTGGGTCCACTTCTCTCACATAATTTTCCAAAAACAGTGCATTTTACAGAATGGTTTGTCTCTGGGTCCACTTCTCTCACATAATTTTCCAAAAACAGTGCAGGAAATTCATCAGGGTCCAGTCCTGTCATCTAATCTTCCAAAAACATAGTACAGGAAATTCACCAGGGTCCAATCCTCTCATCTAATCTTCCAAAAACATAGTACAGGAAATTCACCAGGGTCCAGTCCTGTCATCTAATCTTCCAAAAACATAGTACAGGAAATTCACCAGGGTCCAGTCCTCTCATCTAATCTTCCAAAAACATAGTACAGGAAGTTCATCAGGATCTAGTTCTTTCATCTAATCTTCCAAAAAATATAGTACAGGAAATTCATCAGGGTCAGTTCTCTCATCTAATCTTCCAAAAACAGTGCAGGAAATTCATCAGGGTTCAGTCCTCTCATCTAATCTTCCAAAAATAGTGCAGGAAATTCATCAGGATCCAGTCCTCTGATTTAATCTTACAAAAACAGTGCAGGAAATTCACCAGGGTCCAGTCCTCTCATCTAATCTTCCAAAAACATAGTACAGGAAATTCACCAGGGTCCAGTCCTCTCATCTAATCTTCCAAAAACATAGTACAGGAAATTCACCAGGGTCCAGTCCTCTGATCTAATCTTTCAAAAACATAGTACAGGAAATTCACCAGGGTCCAGTCCTCTCATCTAATCTTCCAAAAACATAGTACAGGAAATTCATCAGGGTCCAGTCCTCTCATCTAATCTTCCAAAAACATAGTACAGGAAATTCATCAGGGTCCAGTCCTCTCATCTAATCTTCCAAAAACATAGTACAGGAAGTTCATCAGGATCTAGTCCTCTTCATCTAATCTTCCAAAAAATATAGTACAGGAAATTCATCAGGGTCAGTTCTCTCATCCAAAAACATAGTACAGGAAATTCATCAGGGTCCAGTTCTCTCATCTAATCTTCCAAAAATAGTGCAGGAAATTCATCAGGATCCAGTCCTCTCATCTAATCTTCCAAAAACATAGTACAGGAAATTCATCAGGGTCCAGTTCTCTCATCTAATCTTCCAAAAACATAGTGCAGGAAATTCATCAGGGTCCAGTTCTCTCATCTAATCTTCCAAAAACATAGTACAGGAAATTCATCAGGGTCCAGTTTTCTCACAAAATCTTCCAAAAACATAGTACAGGAAATTCATCAGGGTCCAGTTCTCTCATCTAATCTTCCAAAAACATAGTGCAGGAAATTCATCAGGGTCAAGTTCTCTCACATATTTTTCCAAAAACATAGTGCAGGAAATTCATCAGGATCTAGTTCTTTCATCTAATCTTCCAAAAAATATAGTGTAGGAAATTCATCAGGGTCCTGTTCTCTCATCTAATCTTCCAAAAACATAGTACAGGAAATTCATCAGGGTCAAGTTCTCTCACATATTTTTCCAAAAACACAGTGCAGGAAATTCATCAGGGTCCAATTCTCTTATCTAATCTTCAAAAAACATAGTGCAGGAAATTAATCTATTTTAAAGACATTACTGTGACTTTATAAAAAGATCTTTTCCTGAAATAGAAAACTTTCATAATAAAAATATGAAAAGAATTAAAAATCTTTTTTAAAGCCTGGGATCTTATTCCTAATGCAACAAAGATAGAATGTTATATCTAAAACAGGGAAATATATCTCACAATCTGAATAAGTAGATTGTAATAAACTTTTTCCATATGCCTTTTAGGCATTCTTTTGGATCATATTCTAAATTATTTTTCTTATTTATTTGTGATTAGATATAAATTAATGTATAGGAATAATCCTTTTGGAAAGCTTGGTGGAACTACTTGGAGTTATAATGTAACATATGATGGACAGCTCATTAGCACTAGCATATTCTATTAATAAATTGTGTTCATGATGAAGAAAAAGTTCCCACATTACTCTTTTTTATATATTATCATGAGAAATATTACTAGAATACTCATATCTACTATTTGCATTGGCTTCCTATTTACTCATACTTTCCTCCACTAGATACCATAAGAGAAGTTGTTTCACCAAAGCTGTTTAAAAATCTGTTAAGAAGATCAGACTTAAACCACTAAACATCACATGATCACAATTTCTTATGCTTTCTCATAACTGTTATTAAAACAGGCAAAACTCTCCACACAGTAGTGCCACTCAGTGCAAGCCAGAGTAATCAATGGATGCCAGAAGGCTTGTGCATAAAATCCCTATCTAGCGCATACTCATCCAATATCCCCAGACTTGTTTCTAGCTTATGGCTTTCATCAGTGGAGAAGCCTAGCCACAAGCTAGAAACTAGTCTGGGAATACAGATGAGTAGGCACTATATAGAGATTTTAAGCCCCTTCTGGCATCCATTAATTACTCTGGCTTGCACTGAGTGGCACAAATGTATGGAGAGTTTTGCCTGTTTTAAGATCAGACTTACCAATAACTCAAGCTAAAGTTCCATCATTTAAGATTTATCTCAAGTCAACATCTTCTTTTTGAATGTGTGATCAAGGATCTATAAAGAATTATGGCATTAAAAAATGGAATTCTTATGATGTTCTACAGAATTTCTTTCTCTAAGCCCAGCAATAAAAACAGCCAGATTTGATTTTTCTAGATGCAGCAAGAGCCTCACAATATTTAGGACACACTCCAAGGTTGTTCTACTACATTTTCTTCAAAAACAGATTTTAATAAACACTGATTTATGCAGATAATAGAAAAATACATACTTGTTGAATGTTGAATCTATGATTATAGCAGTGAGATTAAACCTTTAATAAAGCCATTGGTAAATCAATCTCATGGTCTGGAATCTTTAGAGGTTCATTTGTGATTTTTGTTAATAATTAGGTGGTCTAAAAAATCCATATACTAAATAAATAAAGTTGAAATAGTCCTTATAAATTAAACCAAGATATTTAATAATTTGTTTTTAAAATAAAATTTCATTTATATGTGTGAAAACAAAACACTGTATTATTATTATAATTAGGGTTTTTATGGATTTGTCTCACCTATACATATATTCCTATTTTTAAAATATTCATATTTTTTGTTCTATATTGATCACAATTCCAGATAGTTTAAACTTTTGCAAAACAATTGGTATTTTTTTTATTAAAAAAACGTCTTAATTACTTTACTAATTGCGATGAATTATTGATGAAATAAAATTGATAATTTGGTTTTAAAAAAAATCAATCCATATTCCAAAAATAAAATAAAATTTATATAACATTTGTCAATACTTAATGTTATTCGAGCAACACTTAGCGATCTGCTACAATATATATATATTGTGCCGTTTTCTATAGGTCAGTAATAGTTTATAACAGTCAATTACTGAAAAATTTTAAATTTAGAATATGTTTTTTTTTAATACATTAATTATGTTAAGTTAATTGTATCTTTAAAGTACAATTTGAAGCTAAAGTGAATATGTAGTATATAAAATCATTTAAAAATAGTTATATAAAGCTTTAAATATTGTTTCATATGGTTGTAAAAGCTGGCCATATTAAATAACACAGCTATAAATAATTAAAAGTATATTTAAAAATCCGATTTTAATAGTGTAAAACATATGATTTAATAAATGCTATGTTTAAATTTATAATCATATTTAATAAGCAAAAATTAATATAGTATATTTTAAAATAAACTTTGTGATGGTGAAAATTATATCTAATTCTATATTTTCTAAATTGTTCTTCCAAATTTTTTTTATAATTATATTATATAATAAGTGTATCAATTTTATTAATCTAGACAGAGAAACAGATAGAAAAACATCTGTCAAAGTTGTAATCACGTGGTTTTTTAACATATACTATCACACACACGCTTGTTAGAAATAATGACAAAGTTTAAAATATTTTCAAAGTTATATTATAGAATTGGATAGAATTATTGCCTATCATAAAAGTAAATAGTATTAAACATTAAGTTAACTATCATATGTAATGTTTAAATAGTTTTAGTAAAATAATAATTTATTTAAAATTAATACGTTAAATAATATTTAGGTTCATTACGTCATCATTTTATTTTCAAAATATAATTTTACTATAAATTGAAAATCTGTAAATTTGTTTTCAAGCGGGAAAGAATTGACCAATAAGAAATAAGTATTCTTGCAGACGATAAATATTGTCTGTAACTTAGAGGGGGAGAATAAAAAATGTATTGAAACCGGAGAGAGGTAAAATTATAACTATCAAAAGATAGTATTTTTAAAATCTTTTATTTTAGTCAATTTTTTTTAGTACTTTCTTATAACTTTATCTGAAAAAAAAAAACTAATTGATAATTTTAAAGAATATTTTTTGCAAGAGAAAGTATAAACTAAAAATATTTAATAATTTCGTTTTAATATGAGTTTCTAATTTTTAAAGTACTTACCAGTCAGATTTTATCTAAAGTTTAACCTAAGCTACGCAATAAAAATGGATATACTACAAAATAAAATGGATAGAAATTGTAATGCTGAAAAAAAAAAAATTTATTGATACAGCTTTGTTAATATTTAACCGAAGAACTGTTTTGATACATAAAAACTACAGCTCGGACATTACATTATACGGAGTCTAATGAAAAAATTGGAGAAGCATTATTATGCATAGGTTTATTCAAGATTTATTCTTTAAATGGTAACACGATAATTATATATTGGATGAATTATTTCATAATATGATATTCAAATGAGTAAAATGTTATATCCTTTCTAAAGGTAACATTTTAAAAAATATTTTCGAGTGCAGAGTTAAATAAAGAACCCGGGAAAATATGTTACAGAAGCGTTTTGTATTAAAATATCCGTTCTTCGAATTATTAAAAATGTACTTGAAAAAAAAATTTGTTCAAAAGTATTTTAAGTTTTTATTTTAAAAGAGATGTATAAAAATACCAAGTGAAAGTTTTAATGTATCAGGAAAGAAATAGAGATAAAAGTGAACACATAGATGAATGAAAAAAATGAATCCATGGAAATACCAATAGTACTTAAAAGTTTATCGAATATTTTTTTAAAAGTTAAATTAAATGGATTGATGCATCGGAATACGCAGAGAATATTGGTAGAGAAGATTAAGAAGCTTCAAGGGATTAATTAATATTATCGTCCTAAAAATGAAAACAAGGATTATTTTCTAAAATGTTACTAAATGGGTTAATAATTATTTTTATTTAAACTTTAACGCGCTTGGAGAACATTTTTAAAAAAACTCTAGAGAAAATAATAAGCATTTTGGACTTATCAGAACTAGCGTCAAGAAAATATGTAACTATAGTTTTGATTCTTTTTATTTTGTTGACCTAATTTAAATCTAAAATTTTATATAAGATTAGGAAAAACATAAAAACATTAATTTGTTAATATTAAAATCTTATAATATAACAATTTAATAATTTAGCTAAAAAATATTTTAATATAAAGTGTATGAGGGTGAATTTTATATCTGCAATGCTCAAGTGGACAAAGGAAGCCTACTGAACACAATGAATAGATAAAGGTTATTGGTAATAATAATAACTATTAATAATTTTATAATGTATATTTTGTTTTCTTTAGATCATCCACAAATTGGAAGAATGAAGTGTAAAAGTTTTTTTTTTTTAATTATATGTAACGCATTTTTATACAACATTTGGTAACCCAAAATTTTTAAAAAAAAAACATTATGAGATAGGATTGATTTGAAAATATGCATACGACAATTTTTTTTTTATTATTTTATTAGTGATATAATCCAACATAATAAATAATTATGTGATTCTTTTAAAGTTTTTTATGATATGGGATATTCAAATATTGTCTAAGTAAATCGTATATGATTAAACATACAGAGCAATGAAGTAAGCAGACTTTTCTTATGGGATAGTAAGATTGTTTAACTATTAATGAATTTTGTTTATTGTTTTGTAAATGCAGATAGTTATTTTATCGATGTAAGATGTAGAAAAATCTTGAGAAATAATATTGAGATAGTGGCTTGGAAGTACTATAGTGAACAGGAAACCAAGATGATGTATTTTTAAAATATAGGATGTTATAAGGAATGGAATAATATTTAGTTTTGTGTGAATATCAGCATAGTTAACATAGCCCTATGACTGATACATATTTTATTGGACAGTGTTTATATTACTTTCAATATTTGATGTTCTAATAAAGCTGAAGAAATAGCTTTAACATCACCCCTGTACCAGAGGATATTAGGCAGATAAATGTCCTACCTCTTCGCACTGTGCCATGATTTTGAGATATGTTAAGAATAATACTCTAGCTTTCTTCCTTAATCCTATGCATCTGTTTTCGCTATCTTTATTTCATGTAACTGCATCGTTTAGTAAGATATGTTTAAAAGAAATGATAAATAATTTAGAACTTATGTTATACTATCGTTTTTGGATAAGATTAGTTTAGTTGCTTATAAGGAGCAGAATATTATAACTTAGAATTGAAAATCCAAAGTGTCCTAGGGAAAGAAAAGAATCATAGAATATATTTTGAATTTTATTTCGGAAATGAAATATAAAATTTTAAAATAGGGTATCTAAACAAAGTTATTTTCTTTAAAGTAATAATAATTTTAAATGTTTTAATATTATTTTTAAGAGAAAATAAGTATTGCATATTTTTTAAATACAATAGTACAAAGTAGATTATGTAAACAATATGCATAGTATATTTTTGTTTATTAATTAACAGAAATCTATAATGATTAAACTTATATCATACTAAAGTAAGGCTTAAAGAAGAATATATTATGATTAGTAAACATTGTGTGATAAATACTAAAATCTAGTATTGAATTTTGGATAATAGTTTGTGTAACATCTTTGACTTTGCAAGATGAATTTTTTTTTAATATGTTGAGAAATCCATACTCATTCTAAAATTTTGTTTTCTATAGAATGTTTTCTAAATATGAATTGTTTAAAATGGGATAGTTTAATAATATTAGAGATAAAATGCTGTTGTTAATAAAGTAGATAAATTTATTTGTAATAAGTTAACCATGATGAGAAACCAAATAATAACATTTTTTTTGTCTTAAATCTAAATAAAATATAATTGAGATATAAATTTTTTTTTATAACCAGGTAGATCAAACTGTAAAATAAAAAGAGTTAAGGATATCCATTGTAAATAATGTAAATAAATTGTTTAGTTATTTATTGTTAGTAATAAACTTTGTTAAATTTTGTTATTTAAAAATTTTTGTGTCAGAGTTATTTATTTCTCCACATTGCTGCATGAAAACACGATATATGCATAATAACTGAAATAAATATATAGTTTTGCACAAAAGATAAATAAAGAATTATTTTAAGAATTTTAAATATTTTATTGGTATTCATTATAATTAAATAATCATAATCTTACATTATTTATTGGTCATAAATCAGTTATCACAATATTATGTTAAATTATATGCTATCAGTTGCCACACATATTTTGTTTGTCAGATTATTAAAATGCTACCACGTATTTATTATATCATTACATGAAGAATATTATTATTGTTATTTATTATTATTAGTTTAAGTGTAGTAGATTATGATATAAAATCCCTTCTCATATTTTACTACTGTATTTTTAAAAATTAACTTAGAATAAATTTTATGAACCTGAGATTATTTTATTGAGCTAGATTATTATTAAAAAGAAGATTAAGATTTAATTATTAGTTTAGTCTTAGCGAGTAGAAGTTATTAAAGTCGTAAGAATACTATGAGTTTGTTATTTGAAATAGTAATAAAGGGGGGATAGTGTTCTTATGCCATTGAGGTAGTATCCTGTAGGATATTGGCTCAATGTAATCTATCTTGTCACCTGTATTTTCACTTCAAGTCTCATGAAAATATTAAAATATTTATTTAATATATTTTTTATAAATTGAACCTTATTCGAATATTAAAAAATGAGCTAGTGAAATATTTTAATTCTAGTAATACTGAAATTTTAGTTATTAATTGTTAATTGAGATAGAACCTATTTTTATTTTATACCTTATATTACTATCTGGAAGTGAAGCTACATAGAAGGTCAGAATATATATAATGATAAATAATATTTTAATATTGAATAAATATAATGTCATGTAAGACTTCCCTTTTCTCAGAGTCAAGAATCTCTCTGTCACTGTGCCCAGAGAAATTAACCACCTTACCTTCCCTTTCAATTTTTCCTATATTCTCTATCCTGCTCCATCCCATTTCCACAATATTATCTTTGAATACTCTATGGCATTTATATTTAAACCCCTCTATCTTTTTTCAAACTGAGCATAAAAAACAAGAAACCCACTTTTTGCATAATCACTTGGTTTATATTTATTCTCCCACAACTTCATTATTTGCACCCTTTCTTCTTGTAGGTATTTACCTTCAATTAACAGATGCCTAATACTTCCTATGCCTTCCTTACCTAACTTACAGACTTTTCCATTTATGTGTATATTCTCTTGTTGGTAGTATATCTGATATGTGATGTGATGCACTGTGACTTCTCCTTATATGTAGTCAAGAATCCCTCAGCCACTATGCCCAGAGAAACATGTTAGCCAGTTTAACTTCCCTTTCCATTCCCCACTCTATGTTTTCCCATATTCTTCTCTATCCTGCTCCATCTCATTTCCACATTATCTTTATCAACTCCACGGCCTTTATATCCAAATCCCCCTTATCTTTTCCCAAACCCATCATAAAAACCAATACCCATCTTCTTTATACAATCACTTTGTTTATATTTATTTTTCCACAACTTCATTATTTGTACCTTTTCTGTTTTCAGGTATATACATTCAATTAACAGATGCCTAATATTTTTATGCCTTCCTTACACAACTTGCAGATTAAATCACTCACATTTTTTCATTTATGTATATATCCCTTTGTTGCTAAAGATCCTGTTCAAGTCTTAAACAGTAAACTATTTTCCTTGCTATTAAAATAAATTAACTCGCACCCAATATTCCATTTACTTCCATAAAAACCCTTTTTCTCTCCATACTAGTTCTCCATCTCTCCAACTCCCTATTCTTTATTAATGCATCTATTCTTTTATCACATTCCTTATCACTATAACACTCAACAATTTTCCTAACACAATCATCCCACCTTTTGTATAAGTATACTTCCATAAATTCTTTATCCAAATCTTCTGCATACTGTACTACGTTTCTAACCTATCCTGTTGCTTGTCCTTTACTCATAACCCAATTAAATACTATTTTGGCTATTCTCTTAATATCCATAAACTGCAATCTACTGAACATTTTAATTTTGCTTTTTGCATCTCTCATATAAAACGTGATCATCCCATTCCTCCTTGAATTACCTCCTTTGCCATCCACACTTCTGCATCTAATGCATGTTTTCCTACTCCTCTTTGTACTTTTTCTAAGTAATCTAATACCCCTTTACTAACACATAAGGCATCATTACCATATGTTAACCCTGCTACTGCCACTCCTTTCCATACAATTCTAGCTACATCAACATTATTATATGACAATATTGTTAATTTCTTTATCAATCCCTTTCTTTTCTTTGCATTTATCAATTTTTTCTCTCATTCATCCAAACAATTTCTCTGATTACTTAAGACAATTTCCAAATAGTAATACTATTCCCACATTTAACTTTATATCCCCAATACAAATTCTTTCTCTTCTCTTTCCCCAGTATTAATCATCATTACTTTTGATTTTTCCTCAATAAATTTAATCCCCATCTCTTTACCCAATCTTGTGCATGTCCTCTCTGTTTTATGGAGTCATTCTTCTTATAGTAAATTTAAGTTATATTAAAGAATTATATTGCTTGACACTCTTTATTTATTCATTCTTATAATTTATATCCATCGTAGCATTCAGATATCATGCTTTTATCACTCTTTCTCACAATCGAACCAAAATATCCATTAATACTGGAGTTTAATAATCTCTAACATTCAAACATTTATAGAAATATCAACTCATTCCTTTTTTACTTTTATTATAATCAGTAAATAATTCAATATTATTTACAATAGAATCTTTCTCTTCTCTTGAATTCACAAAATTTCCAACTTTCAACAGTCTAGTTATTATTCTAACCATTTTTTAAAAAGACTATCATTTACGATATAATACCAGTGGCAATTGTTAGTGATTATAGTGAGGGATATGAATATAATAACTCAAACAAGTATGAAACAGCATGGTTACAATGCTTAAGGTCACATATCATGTATTTTAAATTCCTGTCATGACTTCTAACTGAGCTCTTACTGAACTGTGGAAAAAATGCAACTGTCCATGTATTAACTATACAGTCCTTTGTTACCTGTATTTAAACTCTCAACTTATAACAATATGATTCACATATAATCTCCATCTTTAATATCCCTAGCACCTAGAATTTCATTCATAATTACTTTCCCTGACCACTATCCTTTATTTTCCACATCCTGAATAATTCTGCTAACATCACAAAGAAATACTAATCATGCTACAAAAATAATCTCCAAACAACTTTTCTAAAACAAATATCTAATATTCACTTCAAGATGGTTCAAGGCATTTTATGCACAAATGATTTTAATAAAATATTTATCATTGTCATACATCTATTCATTTATTTTATAGTATTATATAATTTAGAGATCAACATTTTCACATAATCATACATCAACAGATACCATCTATAATGATATATTAAGACCTCATAATCATATTGAAAAATATATGCATATTCAAGCATTTATATAAAAAAATACTTAAAATTTCTTTAGATAAGTCATACGGAATTCTCTACATTTACCTTATAATCATAAAATAATCAATACATTCATAATCATATAAATATGATTTGTCTAGCTTTAATATTCAAGCAATGTAATAATAAAATAAAATATCAATTAAAATATTATTTAAAAATATTATAAAACATGATATAAAATACATAACAAGTTACCTATAACTCTAATAATTATTAGAATTATATATGGTGATCCCTTGTTTTCTTGATCACCCAACATCAAAAAAGCTATAAGAATTAAATTACCTTTCAGAAAATTAATTTCTGATACCTATTTTTTATTTATTTATTTAAAAAAAATGTCAATATTTAAACTAAAAATACATTTCTAATGAAGATGTCAATTAAATATTATTAAAGATAATGAAAATAAAAATATTAACACTAAAACTAAGATAATAAGAAAAAAATTCAAGGTTACTAAAGTCTTTCTTTTTTTTCTTCATTCTTTTAGCACTTTGCTTCCTCCTCCCATTGCTAAAATACTAGAAAAAGTTTTGAACAAAAACTTTCTCCTCCCAGTGCCATAAAACATACTACATAACACACATAATTTAATCCTTAAAAATCTTGGTGAAATAGTGTTCATCTGCACTAAATAAACATTTCATTAAGTCCATTTTCTTAACATTTATTGGCAGAACTAATCTTTCAGTGTAAAAACATTCAGTAGTACAATTTCAAAATAAACAATATATTAAATATATATTCTAGACTATGGCAAAGTATAGTTACACTATTCTTTCCTCAGTAAGCATTTATATACTACTTTATGTAATAGAATTATTTATTCGTTATTTTTTTTAATAGACAATTCTCATCCTTATTTTTTTTTTTGCAAACAAAAGGTATATATTCGCATTTATTAAAGATAAATACTTCTTAAAAAAATTCAAGATTTTTTTTATCTCTTCTCAAATGCACACGTCTCAATAATTTTTATTAAACAGGCAAAACTCTCCATACAGTAGTGCCACCCTGTGCTAACCAGAGTAATCAATGGATGCCAGAATATTACTCTGGTTGGCACAGGGTGGCACTACTGTATGGAGAGTTTTGCCTGTTTAATAACAGTTATGTGTTAGTATAAAAGATGGTGATCATGTGACATTTAATAATTTTTATATTGTACCGGTCGGTTTCGTCTGTTCATATAACAAGATCTAGCATCTAGGCAAAAGTACCTCGAGTCCAGTCATGCGCAAGATACATAATTCAGGAACATTCATGAACTCTGCCCTATTTGCCCATTTTCCAGATCTACCAACTTATGAGCAACAATTCCAATGATACTGATCCAATTTATTTCTACCCCGCCGGCATCACAAAGTCATGACACAAAAAGACTCTTATTTGAACTTTATTCATGTACAGGATATTATGATTAGCGATTTTCGATCATCTAGTAAGTAGAACCTTTTTTATATAACATCAAATCCATTTCTATTCAATAAATGAAACAATGACTTAGATATTTAGAAAGATATAAGATTTATTAAATCAACTTGGAATATGTATGATTGCAAACATTATTGGTGTTACAATGTAAATAAAATGGGTGTTTATCTCCCTTGGACGACATTAACCTCCCTTACAATGCTATAAAATAAATGTATTTAATCATCAAAAACAAAGAATTCATGGCTTTATTCTAATGCGGCTATTTATATGTCAATAATTTATCGATTGAATGGGATACATAAGATTTTTAATAATAGCGCTAGACTACAGTTACATAAAGATCTTTGAATCCACCATTAATAAAACAATAGCACTCGTACCCATACTTAAGTTTATTGAGTTGGAGGATAAGGATAATTATATTTAATTAATATTTGCATTTGCTATATAAGAACATGTGTGGGAAGCTAATTTGGGAAATAATAATAATGGCAGAAATATCGTATCTGAAAGTGTGAATGAAACATATAAAAAAAATGGCAATCCATTTAGCATAATCATAACAGTACGGTTTAGGAGAATTAATAGGCTTTTAACGAGAACAAAATATGGGAGAGCGGTACGTGTATGATGGCAATGGAGAGATCTATTCTAAGATGCTTCAATTCACAGTTAAAGAAGGTGACTCTCTGCAAACGTCGGCAGGGTCGGGTCATAAACAATGAAGAATGCGCTTTATTGAATTGCCATAGGCTGGATGTTTGCCAGAGCAAACCCTATGCAATTATATCTCGCACTGAAGAAATCCAAAGAGGTTTGCCAAACCTTGTCCTTGGTATTGGAAGTAAAAGTGAACGAAGCACAAAGGTATATATAACGAAAGGCCGGTATACACGTAACGCTTGCATTGATATAAATATATATATTTAACTAAGGAATAAAGAATTATCACCTATCTTTATTAATAAAAACCCAGCGTACCGGTATGATTTGATTACTACATGGATATGGAAGAATTACATTTAATGCTAATATAATATAGCTCATATAACTAAAGGATCCCCCCCCCTTTATGTATTACTTTAAACTACACATAAACTTTCCACAACGTATAAATAATATAAATCTTTGGTTTTGAATGCTTTAATAAATAAATACTTTTCATATTATTAAATATATATAAAGTCGGTGGTGGCTATTGATTTCAAGAAAGTAATATTAATTTAATTCATATAAATCTATTTGCAGATTTTAGAAGTTAGCGCTATTATTTAATTAACCAAAAAAACACATTTCTAAAAAAATAGATTTTTATTTAGTTTTTGAAAATAACACTGTACAATAATTATCAAATTCTGATTTTATTTCCCCAGACTGGCAGGCACCCGCTATACTAAGAATAACAAATTTGTTTTTAAAAAATACTAGATTAATTACCCTCTGAAAAGTAAGGAGGGTTTTCTTTTATTAAAAGAGATAGCGTAAGCATTTGCAATTCTGGGGGGAATTATCGACATATAATTTAGTATCTGAAAGTATAAAATATAATAATGAAAATAAAGTATTGCTGCATAGACGTGAAATTAAGAACTAATAATTATTCAAGAGAGGTTTAATGTAGGAGAGATTACAGTGAAGTTATATAGAGAGAGAACAAGGTACAATTAACAAAAAGGTAAGAATTTTACAAATTGATTCATAACTAATATTAAATTTTATAAATGAAAGCTTTACAAAATGTTTAAAGAAATAGACAGGTGAGAGTTAAAATTATTCATGGTAACTTTAAAGGTCTAGCAGCATTTGAAATGATTACCTCTGCAAAACGTGGTGGTTCTTTTGATGATTTCAATTCCCTCAGAGACTAGATCTAGTTTGTCAAGCATAGTTATTCAGGCAGGCAATAAGTTTATTATTTAACAAATAGGCATATAATTATAGTCGATGAGTATCGGGATCCATGGGCACAGATTCCAGGGAAGGCCATCTCGAATAGCGAGAAAGGCGACTTAGATTTACTCAGTACACATTGAAATTAACGAACGCAAATTTTCTTGGTGACTGCTCTCATTGACTGTCCTAGTTACTCTCTCCAAATTAATTCGTAATTATTCCATGCCTTGGTATTTTTGGAATCCTTTTCTGATTGGTCATTGCTAATTGTTATCTAATTCAATTAATTTTTAAAAGAATTTGTACATACGATTTACCCATTGTGCTGGAAGATGCCATTGTGAGATAAGTTTTCAATTCGAAATTAAATTGATAAAAAAAAATGTTTGTAACAAAAGTAAATCAATTAAGTTTAGTTTCTACTTTTGATTTTAGAGAAACTTTTAATTAAAGTTATGTTAGAATATTATACAAGATTACGCTTCTCACCTTTAATTAATTTTGACTAATTACAATCGCATCTTCCATATTGGATTTAAAAGAAAAGTGGAGTTTAATAGCAAAAATAATTTAAAAACACAATTTTATAAAATTACATATAACAAACTTTTCCAATAAATATTTGCTCAGCACGTTTGTCTCTACAATATCTATAGATATCTGAGCTGCAATTAATAAATGCTTACTATATCTTTTATAGAATAACAAAATGCAGAAAATATAATATATTGATATTACAGCTTGTTATAATTAATCTTCCATTCCCTATTGTGTATATGTATTCCCTCTTTAAATACTATATTTATTATTTTTATTTTGTGTGTTTAAATTCAGATATTTAGGCATATATCTTCATTAATAAATATGTTAGTTAATAATACTCAAACAAAAGGATAAAAAAAATGTGTTAGTGAGTGGAATATATATGCAAGAATAGGGTTTGAATTTAGGTTGGTAGCAGAAGATTTGAAGTGGGCTGTGAAGCGCAATCTGAATCGCAGATTCCGCTTCAATATAAAAATAAAGTTTTTCCATCCAGGCAATATAATATAATAATAATCCTCAAAAATCATATTACAGTCCATCTAGGTTTTAATAAAAGAAGTTATTTAAAAATATATAGTTCATCCATCAGTTTTTTTATGAGTAAATCTTTTTCTAAAATATAAAGTTTAAGAGTAATTTTCTCTCAATCGTGGTATGCACAAATTTCAGATATATAATGTACATTCAAACTGTTTTTTAAAGATAAACTTGTAAGAAAATATTTTTTACCTGCATTCATAAATAATAAAGTACACTCGCATTTTATAATATTCTTTCATTCTTGTTTCAGTTCAAAGGCGTAACATTAATTGTCTTTTCTTTTCTTTTAAAATTTGTAAAGCTGGCTAAATAACTTTCAGCAAATGTCCTCTTCATACTTTTAATGTTTAACTTTCTTGACAGTTTATAGTTATCAGAATTTATCAGAGTTATTAAAGATAAATGTTCTTTTATTCCAAATATACTAAACATATTAAATTCAAAGTTCTTATGCATCTTTAAATCTCCTCCAGTCAAATGGTTTAACTTCTCATGGCTTTTGATACACATTTTACTGATACTTTGATGATCCCTATTGGCTTCCATAAAATTATCATAGTTTTTCGTCAAGTTTCAAATAAAATTTTGCTAATAAGAAATAATTAGCTTATTCAGACATTATTTTAAAATAGGTATTTAAAATTATACTTTAAACTTTTAACTAAAAATAATAATTTTATTAAAAAAATTACAACTTTAAACAAGATCCAATTAGACAAATGAAACAAGATTAATAATAATAAATTTCATACTGTCTAGACTGATCGTTCAGCTCTATTTATACTTATTTTATCTAGTAATCTCATTGGTTAATAATAAAAATAAATTTCACACTGTCTAGACTGATCATTCAGCTCTATTTGTACTTATTTTATCTAGTAATCTCATTGGTTAATAATAATAATAAATTTTACACTGTCTAGACTGATTGTTCAGCTCTATTTATACTTATTTTATCTAGTATAATCCCATTGGTACTGTCTAGACTGATCGTTCAGCTCTATTTATACTCATTTTATCTAGTAATCTCATTAGTTAATCCAACTTCCTAACACATACTAATTTACATATAAATTAAATTTTGCCCCCAAAATAATTTTCTAAATAATATGACTCATCATTTTAATATTATATAAAAATTATTTAAAAGTCCTATACTATTAAATACCCTTATTCAAACAATTGAAGTATATTTTAATGAAATAAACCATTAATTTTAAAACAAAAATATTATTTAAACAATATAATATATTTAATTGTTATTTTTAAAATATTATTTACAAATATTAATTTGCAACATTCAATGTTTCTAATTTTACTAACAAGACTACACAATCAATATTTATGTCTAAAACACAAAAGCTCACAAACTAACACAAACACCTTTAAGACATGTGATATTTCCAGAACATTCTATAATAATATTTAATTATTTCTTATTTAAATAATAACTTAAACAAATAATATTATTTAAAATATATTAAATACAATATATAATATTTAATACTGTAATTAGATTATTGTTTTATTATTATATCAATCAAATATAATAAACATAAATTAATTTTATCATATAATATATCGCTTTTATTATTTAAATTACACTAAAATAACATTAAAATATTTAAAATCTCTTTTAAAACTTCCTATCTAACAAGTTTAAATCTATTCTATTTATAAAATCAATATAAAATAGGATAAACCATTATAAATTTATGTACTTGGGTAAGATTCCTGCAACGAATGAAAGATAGGATGAGTTTTCACATTTGTATCAATACACTGCTAACTTTTTAATGGTGTTATTTTGGCAATATCAAATATTAAAAAGTTGGCAATGCTTTGATATGAATGTGAAAAGTCCTCCTATCTTTCCTTGTTTGCAAGAATAATATCCAATAGTTGTAGAAAAATACACAAAAATTAATATTATAGTAGATATACACATACTTGTGTGCAATGTAGATGGACGCAAACAACCAAATTTTCACATTTTATTCTATCAAGTTAGAAAAAAATACATGATCTGTTTTTCTGCACAAACTTAACCCAACACAAATATATTTTTCTAAAAGTAAAAAAAAAACAACTATTCAATAAAATATACACTTACGCAGATGACACTTTCAAACTAAATTGAATTGATTGACTTTCAACAAAAAATAATATCAAAATTTGTACAAAATCACATCACAAAACATTAAACATCTAAACAGAGATTACTTACTGAAATCTGAAATAGAACATCTGATGTAGTTGAAATCTTGGAATCAAATTCTTTCATATAAAATGGTGATTGTCAGCCCTCTTCCCTGCCCTTTCTCCTTTTCCGAAATGGTTATAGAGCACGTGATTGTACAATATGTACTGTAAATGGAATTTTGCCAAGCAATCATAATAAATAAATGGCAATTTCTTTTTCTAAACGACAACAAAAAAAAAGGAAACAACGGTAATAACAAAGTCAACTTATTTATTCAATTAGTAAAGAAAAAAATCTGTAAATTGCAGCAGTTTGAGCAGGAAAGTTAACGCATTAATTGAATTAGAAAAATAAAAAATAACTGTAAATTGCAGCAACTATGATGAGTTTGAATGAAAAAATAACTGTAAGTTGCAGCACTCTGATCAGATCGTTTTAGACTCGAGAAATAATTGAAAATGGCAGCACTTTGATCAGATAAAAAAGGAACAACAGCAGTAATAACAAAGTCAACGTATTAATTCAATTAGTAAATAAAAACATAACTGTAAAATATAGCACTTTGATCAGATGGTTTTTCGACAAAGATGCAAAAAAGACAGAAGTCAGTAACAAAGTTGAAATTGAAAAAAACCCCAAATCAAAACGCACAAGTAAATAATGAAGTTGAAATTTAAAATGATAAAACAAATTCACAATAACAACAAGTAACTTTAAAATGTAAACTTTTGAATCAGCGATCTCCAAAAATGCACGTATATAATAGGTTTGGCTGATACATGTTTAAAACACATTTTGTGCATGTTAAAAAACAAGTTTTTTGACGAGAAAAACAAACCCGGGTTTATTTAACAATCACAAGATTATATCTTTATCACATATGTGAAGAGTCGTCCTATCTTTCCTAGGTTGCAGGAATTATACCCAAGTACCTAAATTTAAATTTTTTTAAAACTAGCCATATTTTAAGCTATTCTTAATATGACTGTGATAAATACTGGGCATAATATATATATAATTTGGCAAGTATGTGGGATATATAATGCTTATAATTATTTATATAAACATTGTCATGTTTTTAAATCAATTAATGGAATTTAAATTATTCATTGTTACAATTAAGAAGGTATTATTTGCAATATAATCATTGACTATTTCTGTTAGTCCACATTAGTTTTATGAAAGAACAAAAGTAATATTTACTAAGGCAATAAACCTTTAAGCATGTGTGCTTGAAAATACGAAGATAGGGACCTCTACAGGTCTTAACCAAAAGCTTACTCTTTGGAAGAAAAGAGGGGAACCCTTCTTTACTTCAACCTATTTTCTATATAAATAGGTGAAGCTGAAATGGTTAGAACTGAGAGCAAGAAGCTATTCAATATTTCACTGATTAAGTCCACAATTCCTACTACCCATTAGTACTCGCAAAATACTAAAGTTATAGTTTTTTTTTAATATTGTACAACATAATTTTATAATATTTTTAATTATTTGAACAAATCTAGTCAATGATGAATTGTGATTCTAAAATAATATATTATCTACCTTCTTGATGGAGTAGATTAGCATTTATCAAATCCAGTTTGTTAAATTTTTCATTTCCAATCCTGTCTAGACACAACGAATTAGAATATTAACTGTTAATTATCTTAAAGGGTGGCTTGATATGAGATTATCTAAGTTTATAATGTAATTTTGAAATTGGAATGTCAAATAAATTATGTTTAAAGGGTGGCAATTAATAGCAACCTATCAACATTAAAACATCCAATGGTTAATTGCTCAGAAAGGCAGGCATTTTGAGCACCAAATAGTATCTGAATGTAAGAACTCTATTCATTTGACATAACATATTTTTTTATATTTTGAAGCTGAGAATCAATTCAGGAACAATGGGCATTTGAATTTGTCACAATGCTATGCCATAGACCTCTACTGCATGGTTATTTTGCCTGCTAACAATAATAACATTATCAATAGTTACTCAGGAGGTATCATATCATGTGACTTCAAGCATTCAAATTGAGGCTAACACTTCCTGTCAGATAATCAAACTGAACTTTATTTTTGTCTTACTTGATCAAAGAATTAAAACTGAGTTTACACTAAACTGAACTGCAGAAAGTATTCTATCTGCTTTCAAGCAGAAAACTTATTATAATTACAAACTACTTTTATAGTAAAAAAAATGGGGTGAAAGTTTACTGAATGACAAAAGAAAGTTTTAAAAAGACGTTATTCTCTCCACTACAATAATATTTATGCTTTATTTATTCCTAAAACTTTAATATTAATTATTCAGGAGTTAATAACAATATTGTATGTTTAAAACATAATATACAGAGACTTCAGACCACTCAGAGAAGTATGGAGAGATGCATGTTGGGAGTAACAAGAAGAGATCGAAAACGCAATGTATGGGTAAGAGAACAAAAAGGTGTTACTGACCTCATTGGAAAAATTAAAAGATTGAAGTGGAGTTGGGCTGGATATATTACTAGAAGAGATGATAGTAGATGGACAATTGAAATCTTAAACCAGATTCCAAGAGATTGTAAAAGACCCAAAAAGAGACCACATGTGAGATGAATGGATGAAATAAGAAAGTGTGCAGGGGTGATGTGGAGAAGAGAAGCTAAAGATCAGAGAAGATGGATTGAACTTGGAGAGACCTTCATCCTGCAGTGGATTGATAATGGTTGATGATGGTGATAAAAAAAACTAGCTACAACTGTATTTAACTTCTAAACAAATTTAAAGTTATATTTCGTATGAAATCTAAAAACATCATGTTTAATGATTAATTATCAAAATTTAACTTAATTACATTAATGTCTAAATATTTAAGATGTCATCATTTGAAAAAAATGTTATTTGTTACTTATTTATTAACATAAACAATAGTCAGTAAAAATGTCATAATCTGTTTCTTATCAAATTAATTAACTCGGGGAAAATATTTTTATGCATTTGATTTTTTTGTTAAATATTAAATATAATAATATTAATAATTTGAATTAGTCATTCATTAGACTAGAGATTATCCATTTAATGAATAATATTTTCACTACACTGCTCTCACGTAAGGTAGGCCTGATTTTTATCTGCTTTTAACACATTAAAAGAGGCAAAACTCCATACAGTAGTGTCAACCAGTGTACGGCAGAGTAATCAATGGATGCAAGGTTCTTGCCTAAAATCCCTATCTAAATCCCCAGATTAGTTTATAGCTTGTGACTTTTATGCACAAATTTTCTTTCATTCATTGATTACACTTGCTTTCACGAGGTGGCACTACTGTATAGAAAGTTTTGTTTCTGTTAACAGCTCGTGTAGCATAGGAAATATTGATCGTGTAATGTTTAGTATCTTTTAACACTTTGTGAAGGGGCGTAATTATAGACATAAGACCAAAGACGTGAGAAAAAAAAAGATTCCCAAGATGCATAAGAGTGATGGATATTATTCATAAAATACAATAATAAACACCACATGATCAATACGTATAGTGAGTTTTGCCTGTTTAAAAATACAATAATGTTTGATTGTTAATTCTTAGTTTAATTATGCTGGCGGATTCATCCGATTTTTTGCCAAAATCTCTCCCGCCTATCTAAAGCATTACGTATATTCACTATATGTAATATCTGGCTTCTCCGTCATTAATGATAATATGAAAATAGTACAAGAGATTAAATATGGTAAATGAAAATAAATAGACTGAGTATACATGATAGATTGAATGTAACATAGTAGAAAATTTCCAAAATCTTTTTGACCTTTGTTTTCGAATAAAATGAAAATGGTGGGAAGATAAATGGATTTCATTTATTCTGTTTATTCATTCTAGAAATACATGCAACGATTCTGGCAATTAATTTAATACGATCTTTTAATTAATGTACAAGAATCTTAAGTGAAAACTGGCGTAATAATAAGGCGATGCACCATGATTTAGTTGCCTACAAGAATAGTTTTATTATTTAAAATCCTTTAATATATATTTATTTACTTTTAGTACTTAAAATAATAACAATTAAATCTCAATGCGTATCAAAATAAGCGTAATGAGTACGAAATTTTTCTTCAATAACGGTGTGTGTGTTTTTATGACTATTCTTAAATACAATAATTATTGCAATAATAGCAGGCTCTCAAATGATAAAATGATTTTGTTTTTTTAATGTTTAAAATAATCTACTTGCAATATCTGATTAAATTAATACGTTGTACAGGCTTAAACCTGCCTTTATATATGTAATATATGTGGGATTCGAACTCAGACTTTCGCACGACCCACTACCCTCAGTGCCATCTCATATTGCTGACCCACCTGACATGTGTGTGATCAGGTGGGTCAGCAATATGAGATGGCACTGAGAGTAGTGGGTCGTGTGAAAGTCTGAGTTCGAATCCCGAATATCTGATTAAGTAATTGTTGAATATATTTGTTCAGTGTTGTAAATAAAATTATTGTTGTATATGTCGTGTATATATTAATCAGACGGGAAGTTAATAAAAATCTCAATAAAGTGACTCTAGAAAATTAATGTATGCAGTTATGCTAAATATACAAATATGCTCTAATTTGCAAATTATGCAAATCTAGAATAATTACAGCCGACCATATGAACTGCAAATAAAAATTGCAATTTTGTGGTCAGAAGAAAAAACCTTTCGGAGTAGTCATTGTAGAATGCGACAGGAGCAGTGCAGATATTGTAAAGAATTTTGCAAACTTTATAAGCAAAAACGCTTTAATGTTAGAACAATCAGCTAGTTGTAACGTTGAAGTTGTACACATTATTTATATTTAGTATTAATAAATTCTAGTTATTAAGTTTATTCTCTGATTTGAGTGTTTATTTAAATACAATAGACGTGTATTCAACTGTTGGTAGGGGATCACCCCTATATAGCACTACTTTAAAGAATCAAAAAAATTTTTAACCAGCGCATCCCAAATTGTATTGTGTAAGAATTGAATTAGTTTAACTTTAATATTTATCTTGATATAAAAGATATAACTAAGTTACTTAAAAGTGAACTTATCTTATAAACCAGTGGTAGTCAACCTGGTCCCTACCGCCCTCTAGTGGACGTTCCAGCCTTCATGGTGGGCAGTAGGGGTTTTGTCCGATCCTGAAGCACTTTCTTTTTTTTAAAATTTAATTGACATTTTAAAAAAATTCCATAGAGATTTATATGCTTTAGCTTGCTGTAACTCTGCTTTATAAATTTTATAAAGTAAAGTTACTTCCCTACTCTATAAACCACCATTACTGTGGAAACGGTGGGGGTTAGAAAATTTTACTACTAACAGAGATACAAAAGTGGGCGGTAGATATAAAAAGGTTGACTACCCCTGTTATAAACCATGCATATGCTTTTATTTATTTGTATCTATGTTTTTCTTTTTTAAAAAAATAAATAAAGGAACTATGAAATTATACTTAATCAACATCAATATTGTCAGGTATTACGTACCTGCATATAAAGTTGAAAACATAATTATAAATTGTCTTTTTTCATTTCAATAAGTAAACTCCATTATTAATTTCAAAGTAAAATATCTAGGTTTTTTTTTTAAAGATACGAGCATTGCTTAATTTTCCAATTTTATTTTTAAAGTTAATAATTTAATCAAATAAATATACAATAAATATATATCATATCAGTGGTATGAGATAGTATGGATAGTTGAAGGGTGCTTGAAAGTATGTGTTCAAATTCCCTATATTTATAAATATATAGATATATTCATTTGTAAATGTTAATACTTGTACCCTTGTAGGTGTCGATTTAGTATGCGCTCACGGCCGCCATTTTGAATTACAAGAACCACCCAAACCATGCTGAAACATCCAACCGATAAATGACATCGCTCAAAATGGCCATTTTCGTAAGGAGAAAAAAACAAAAATCGGAATTTATATATATGTAAATTTAGTCCACTTTTATTTTTAAAAAATGTACTCATTAATGAACAGAGTTACCTAAGCAGTGATATAATTCCAATAATTTAATATATATAATAAATAGCGATTCTAGATCCTTATTAATGATATGCATACTAATACTATTTCTTCATTATTAAACATTTTGAGAAAATGCACATGATTTGCTTAGATTACATATCTAGATAGTATGGCAGATTTTATCTAATTCTCTATCACTCTTACTTACGAGTATCCATTAGCCCTATCTAGAATGAATTTGAAATTACAAACCTTCCAGTGTTCGTTTTTCTTTTGTTTTTTAACATTTGAATCAGAACATTATTTTATTTTGGTTGCTCCGATGTGACATTATTTTTGACCAGAGAGTACACTCAGTGAATCAAAAGCTATT
Organism: Epiperipatus broadwayi; assembly: GCA_028023455.1. Lineage (NCBI taxonomy): Eukaryota > Metazoa > Onychophora > Udeonychophora > Euonychophora > Peripatidae > Epiperipatus > Epiperipatus broadwayi. Next base: position 14,499,334 of record JAQFVV010006208.1, on the reverse strand, counting down.
GGACCTAATTCACTCTCTCAAAACCAGAGATACCAAACTAGCCCCACTTCCACTCCTCACAGACACTTGGGCAATCCTCCAATTCTCATTCTCGCAGCCTCTGTCATAGGACTCAATCATTTAAATATTTGTGACCCATGCGGTGCTTGCTCAATGAAGACATGCATCTCGGACTGACCTGGACTACGCACCCTTTCCACTTCCCATTCCCTTTTCACATGTATCCTTCCCCTCTTACCATGTTGTTCCTGAAATTTCAATTTACCATATAATCACTCCCTTATAAACTTTTTCTAACTGTATTTGTATCTGGTTTTGGTTTTTTTTATGAATAAACTTTCATCACTGGAAAAAAAAAACCCATTTTATTTAAAATATTGATTTACTTTCATCTTTTTAATTACAAATAAATAATTGCAATATTTAATTAATGGAAGTACAAACTATTCGAATACTGTTTAACATTTTATTGGTATATATAATCTAACCTGGAAATTGGAATGTACAATATTATGAACGGAACGACTCTTATAATATTGAGACTGTTAAAACAGCTGGTTAGTTATCTTATACCTAGCTACAGAGATATGCGTTCCAATAAAGGAAGAAATTTTAAGGAAGTAATAAAATATATTATTATAAAATAAATAACTCTATATGGGGGAAGAGGAAAACTTCACTCTTTCCCAAGCAAGATTTGAAAAAATAAAATATACTTCCTTCTATTATTAAAACACATTCTCTGAGCTACAACATTTTGCACTTTAAGAAATATCTTCTGATAAATTCTTGTCTTATCTAATATCCTACATAACACATAATTATTTACTAATATGACCTGATTTACTGTACTCTTATAGAGAAAAATGGAAGGTCTCTAATGGTACAATAAACCATAATGAATTTTTTCTGCCACCACTAAAGTTATAATTTTATAAATAAGCAGATAATTAATGAAGTAATAAACAATGATCTCAGTGTTCTTTTATTACACTCTAGAATTATATTGTTGTATTCAAAATAAGTCATAGATCACATGACCCTATTCTCTTAAGCTTGTAAGTTATAAACATTGAGGATTGCCAATTCCTTAACAAGCTTTGTGATAAATGTTTAGCTAGAGAAAGCATTTAAAATATCTCTGTCAGGAATCCCCCAACCCCCTGACCATGGTTTTGTGCTTTGAAGACATGTAGGTGTCAAAGTTTCAGATTTTCCACTCAATAGATAACTTATAGATAAATGTTGGCTTTAGGTTGGTATTTTTAGATCCAGTGTCTGAACCTACCCTAGCACCTCTCTGAGGAGTGTCAAAGCACAAAACCGTGGTCAGGGGTTTGGGAGGGGGGTTCCTGACAGATATTTTAAATGCTTTCTCTGGCTAAGCATTTATCACAAAGCTTGTTGAGGAATTGGCAATCCTCAATGTTTATATTGTTGTATTGTGCTGCCAAACCAATGACTGGCATCCTGGTAGACTATATATAGGATATATACATTTTTCTTATAAGTTAAGGTATCCTAATATGCTACAATAATAACTACAGTTACATAAAGAAGTGTCTAATTTGAGTAATACTGACATAAACAATTATATAAAATTTTGAATAATCACAGTTCTTCTCCCAGGATGTCATTCAAGATAATAGAAAGAAAGGATACCTTTTATATCTTTCTACTATTCCTTACAATAAAATAATTAATTTTAATTATTATACTTTTATTAACAAAATTATAGCTAATGTGCAATCTTAAAGATGGATTACATAATCCATTCCAACATTAAATAAATATTTATTCTTTGAATTGCAATTCCAACTTTGGAATTGACACATTTATGGAATGTTTTCTCATAAACATTAAGATTTTGGATCTGCATGAGGACTGTTTATCTGATTGACCAAGATTTCTATTATATTTAAGAATTCAGGGCCCAAGAAAAATTTGCATATAGGAAAATACATAAAAACTAGAGTTAAATAATTAACAAGTACATTTATTAACATGAAAAAGCTAATCTAGCAAGATACCGGAATGACCTAATAAAAGTTGGTTTTAATCAGAATGTAATTGACAAGAAAATGAAACAATTTTGCTCTAAAATGAATAATCAGGCCCCTAACACAGACAAGCAAAGACTTCTACTCCCTTATCTGTCTAGTGTGCATAAAAGTGTTTACAATATATTCAATAATAAATATCATTTATGCTTCCACACACCTCCCAACTCCAACAAACTGATCAATAACACTAAAGACAGCCCTCACTGACACCTCACGTGGTCTATAATATTGCCTGCCCTGAAAAATATTGTAGATCATATTATGGTGAGACCAGGGCCTCTCTGTCCATTAGGTTATCCCAACACACATACTCCTATAATAAAGCACTGGTGGACACTTCTTATAGTTGTTTTTTCACAGCACCGCATGTCAGCTGGTCATGATTGCCAACCTAGAGATCCAGGGGTGGTTTGCAGAGAGCGACATGATCTCAAAAAGATTTCACAACACCGCATGTCAGCCAGTCATGATTGCCAACCTAAAGATCCAGTGGTGGTTTGCAGAGAGCGACATGATCTCAAAAGAAAGATAAAAGAGGCTTACTTTATCGCTAGAGATAGCGACACCATAAATAGAAAAGTCTCTTGCTACAAAATATCCAGGAAATGGAATATGTAACTATCACATTTGCATAAATTTACATAGCTCCTAATCAATTTCTGATCTATTTACAAAATGGCTATGAATATGAGGGCTCTGACCCTTGGAAGTGCTTAGCCACTTAATTAAATATATATATTGTGCCCATATATTTTAGTATAAAATATAATAATTGATGTAACTGGTATAAAAATTTCTCTGTCTTCTTTTGGTGATTTGATTGGCTTGATTTGCACTTTGAACAGATTACTCTCTTATATTCAAAATAATTTATTAGAGAGAATGGGTAATATTTTGCCTTACTTGTTGTCTAGATTATTTTAATAAATTTAAATTGCTTTTTTCCATATACTAATTCATATCAAAATGTTTAACTTTTTAAAAATTTTGACAACACATTAAATTTGGTAAAATATTATTAAAAATAATAATAATTTTTATTTGTTTAAAATGGTCTTAAATATTATTTCCATTGAATTAAAAAAACCATTTGTTCAACTAAATTTAATTATTAAAAATAAATACAGTAATTACGTATGCGTTTCAATGTAAAAAAGAAAGGAGCGCGAATTAAAAAAAAAGATCGTCTGATAGTGTTGCTTTTGGAGGAAAAAGAAAAGAAAATGGTAAAAGGCAAATGGTGTAAATATGATAAGCTTATTTTAAAATAGTTAACAAGTAAACGGATTACCACAAAGTTTTCTATAAACATAAAAATAACATAGTGGTATTTAATAATAAGATGAATTGCTAAATTTAAAAGTCTGTTCAAGTCGGCTAGCCAGGTGGATCAAATCGCTAATAATAATTTTCCAATATTACATTTGAAATATGTCGGAGCTTTCCAGTTTAAAAGCAGAATTAATTGTAAGATTTTGGTATGTTTTAAAATATTTATTATTCTACAATTTGGAAAAATTAAATAAGTATTTTAATTACAGAAGTTTTATAAATATGAAAATTTGCTTTTTAAAAAAGAAGAAGTTTAAATTAAAGTAAAATGTTAAAGTTATTAACATAGTTTAATATTTCCGTTTATAATTTTAATAAAAAATATAGTATTGATTGATATTTAACTTTACAATGCCAGTAATATATTTGCTAGTTAATTTGTTTACCATTTGGATAATAAAAACAGTCTTCAAATAATTAATCAAAGCTATTTTCTAATTTTATCGTCAGTTTGGAATGATTAAATTAATTGCTATAATTAGTATTCCTAGATTTAAGCGTGGATAAATAAATATTAGCATGGATGTGATAAACTTGGAACAGTTTTAATAAAGAAATGTAGAAATTAATAACTTATGAAAAAACATTTTCATTTAAACTCTGCGTGTCATGTTTTGGAATTGTTTCATGTTTATGGAGCCATGTAAAATCGTTAATCTAATAGTGCTTATAATAACTAATACAAATGGATAAAATTACATGTATGGAATTCAACTATAATTGTAGCTATTATTTCATATATTTATTGTTCGACACATCGTACATGGATTTCACGGATCATATTTGTAGTTATAAAATGCTATACAATTTAATTTGTGATACACACACCTGCTAGAATTCATGTATTGAACTATAAAATGCTATACATTTAATTTATATCACACACACACCTGTTAGATTTTATGTATTTGATGAATAATGCATTACTTTAATTTTATCGTTATATGAACTTGCATGTGAAGTTCATAAGTTATATTTTATTAAGTTTAAATTAATAGGGGTTGAATAAAATAGTTATTCAAGAGAATAGCGCTTGCAAAAAAGCTTGAAAAGTACTAAATGAATTTATGAGATGTATCAATTTTTCATGAGGTATTTTGTGAGTCCTTCCAGATTTCTATTCCTATACTAATATTACTTATATTATATTACATATGTTTTATTTTAAGCAAGATAAGTTAGTACATTAGTTGTCCTGATTAGTGTAACATTTTATTATGCAAGAACCCACATTTGCTAAAATGTTAGTGTTTTCTGAATGGTCAGAATAACTGAGGAGGATGATTTTGCACTTTAATGTGAAGTAAATAGTAATGTTGTTTTATAATGTTAAAAGGCATTAATCTGTGCCGGTGGTTAATCCGCAGATTACTTATTTGCCATTTTTTTTTGTATTTTACACTCATTCCTGTGCTGGTAGTTAATCCGCGGAATTGTGTAATTATACTTATTGCTTTATGATGGTGTATAAATCCACAAAGCGTTTAGTGTTATTTAATTCCTATGTGTAGATGAATGCATCCACAGGAATATGGTTTTACTTCATAGATATAAGTTGGGCAAAGTAGTTTAGTTATTCTGCTAAATCATCTTCTTCCATTTGTAAGTATAATTTATAAGTTAGATCATTAAATTGTAGCAGGACATTCTATTCAAGTTACCTCATAATAATTAACTGTTGGTTGATTATTATTTACCTGAATGTAAGTTTAAATTTTCACTTTATTTAATGATTGCATTATAGCTAAATCCTACAGATATAATATTATATTATTATATTATTATAAGTTTACGGTATAGATTTATTGAATCTGGAAATGACATTAGATGTTTCATGAGTTGATGTTGAATTTAGTATAATTTCCTCAATACATTCATTATATCAAATTGAAATATAAGGTATGATTAGGTTTTTAAAAACCGTACCTATGATATGTTATTGAAGAAAGTCGATGGAATTATAATTTATTTATTTTATTTGTTTATTTATGTCTTTAATTATAACATTAGAATTAATTACTTATTATTCATAAATTTGTAAATAAACGTTGATTTATAATTAAACTTACTGTGCCGTTGCTATTTGTCATTCGTAAAATCAGAAATCATAAACCTTGGATAGAGCATACATTGAAGTACATACTATCGTCAACATGATATAAGAGTTTAGTGATATTTTGAGAAAACATTTGGATGCTTTTCGTCTTTGGTAGTTTATGATGTGTAAGGTACAATAAAATCCCATTTACCTTTTCCATCATTTTAGCTTTGCGTAGTTGATTCTAGTATACAATATAAATTGATTATTAAACCTGTAAACAGATTTACCAGATAATGACATGATTGAATATATTTACTTAACGTTTTTAAATTGTCATTTGTCAGTATAATAAGAGTCTCAGTGATATAGTAAACTATAAAAAAAGAACCCAAGTATTTATGTTTATTTATTGCAAAGCTTTACCTGGACTAGCATTTGTATTAAAAATCATATAGATGGTTTAAAATTTCAAAATCTTATGTAGTTCCACAAATTATGCCATCTTGTACATGGTCGGCCATCGGGTCTCATATAATGAAAATCGCAAATTAAGGTTTGAAAGATAATAACATTACATACTTATAATTTGTTTAATGTATTTTATCATACTACTATGATAGGTCTTCGCGGTACACCCTGGCTGCGATCAAATTAAATCATAAAAAATTTATGTTATATCATTAGTTTGGTCTGTGGTAAGTTGCTCCAGATGTTGGTTGTGGTCTTTGGCGCATAATATAGATGGCATGATATGCTTTTGGTTACAGCTCTTAATAGCTGACAATGTGCAGCGGGAATTGATCGGTGATCGAGGTTACAATTCTTAGCGCACTTATGTTTTGGTGATATTATGTAGTTGGGACGACAATCGAACGGTTACAATATATATATTAAAATAAAATATATATACATTTCTTTATTTATCTTGAGCTTTGTGTGCTTGTGCGTGTTACCCATTTTATATTTTGCACTTTAGAACAATTAGCCACAAAGTTTAAACTGTTTTCTCATTTCAATAAATATAACATAAATTAATCACAATAATATTTAAAAAGTTATATGCCAAACACAGGTGCTGTTACTATTTAGTATGATGTTCTAATAATACATCTAGGATTGCTCCACTAACAAATCATTGCTTAAAATTACATTTTCTTTTATACGTTATAATGAGTTCTATAAAACATACATGAAGTTAAATTAAATAGCTGGAATATTTAGCTGATTCCTTTCTAATCTGTTCTAATTAAACTATTGCATTAAACAAATGTTTAATGAAAGAAACAATAATAATAGTAGTAGTTTCAACGATGAGCTAAGCAATATTCTTTATAAAGTATTTCTTGTCAGGCATCTACTTGTAGCACCATTATTACTATGCAAAGTATCACAAATTAAGATGCCTTTCATCTAAATTGCTATTTAACTGAGTTTGAACCCTTCACTAATATGATAATGAATAATCATTATCACTACAATGAATAAATTAATTACTGTCTAACATTAATTTGAAATAGACTAGTAAAATATAGAAAGTATTCATCAGAAGTCAAGTCATCATCATCAAACATTATCAGTCCACTGCAGGATGAAGGTCTTTCCAAGTTCAATTTATCTCCTCCGATCTTTAGCTTCTCTTATCCACAACACCCCTGCACACTTTCTTATTTCATCCCACATGTGGTCTTTTTCTGGGTCTTTTACAATCTCTAGAATCTAGAAGTCAAAAACACATATAAATTATTCAATTTGGTCCACATGATAATAGCAAAATATTTAACTGTAAAATGACTTACTAATCCATCAGTAATTAGATCCCAGAAGGTAATAAAAATAAATAACATTGTCTGTGCATTCCCTATTGAACTATGCAATTAAAATTACTAATACCCTGTTGGTTTCCTTACTGGCAAAGCACAGTAGCACAATACAAACATTGACTTACTTAACCAGAAGCACTGTAAATAACTAAGTGCACCTTGAAGAGCTAAGTACCTCGATAACTATTCTATCATTGTCATAATGTTCTCAAAAGCATAATTAACTTCACCATCAATGGTAAAATAAGCATTTAACAACATCATGAGGGATAGGCAAAACATAGGTTCTGCAGAGCAAAACTACATGAACAAAGTATGGTGTCTTCCAAAACATATCTAAGGCAAAGAATATGTGTGGACACAATCTCAGCACATAAGAAAATGGAAAGCACACCATATAATGATCCTCTCCAGGGATCTAACTACCTTAGCAATATATTGAATATAATCTCAGAATATCAAACACTATTCCCTCATGGAAAAAGCAATGGGGAGACTATCACCAACCCATAAAGCACAATAAACAAAATGACATTTAATGAAGACTAGAGCTCAAAAACATAATCCAAGGCTAAACAATGGCAAGATAACAAAATTATCATTTATAACTAAATAGCTTCACATTCATGCTAAAATTACATACATTAAGCAATGTCTGAAACCAACAAGTTTAATGTCAGTTAAATGACTGTAAAATACTTAAAATAGCATAATAAAATTCTGCATTAAATAAGGAATACACACACTTGCAATGAAGAATATGAATACTTATAAAAATAAAGTGGATATGATAGAAAAGTAAACATTGCTTATTGAATGTCTATAAATAAAATAAAGTTTCGTCTTTGATACTAAATTTAAAAATAATTCATTATATCATAATAATGTGAAAAATATTGAACTTCTGATAACCTCATATATGTAGGCTGTTTACCCATAAAATGTATTAAACACTCATAAATATTATATAATAACACATGTAAGAGATAAATATCTTTAGTTGAATAAAATATAAAGTATAAAATTTAAACTTCACATAGAATGACTTCATATAAGATATATGAATTTTACCTGTGTATGGTAAAAATACACTCTGTTACACACATCTTGAAGAACAATATAATATAATAAGGTAAATACCTTGACACATAAATAACATACAGAGAACTTAAAAAAATTGTTATTAATATTTTTTTAAAAAACACCTTAGTTCTTTACCAGAACTTCCATAGTGGACAACCCATTAAGGGTTAGAAGTCCTTCCTCAGCAGCTTGACCATAGAACGAAACATCCATATCAGGTAAATGAATTTTTTTTCACAGAAAATAAAGCAAATATAACTTTCAAATCTAAACGATAAATAATAAACATTGACAAAAAAGTCATTTTTACAAAAACAAAACATTGGATCCATTTTTAATGAAGACAAAGGCATAAAACATAAGAAATGTAAGCTAACTTGTTCGGAGTTTGAATTAATAGTGCTTAATAATAATGTTATCCAGAGAATTTCATATGGGGTCTGCAGTTACTTTGGAAATGTACAAGGCTTTCACGTTCCTCATTTTCCTTTTAAAAGAACTGTTAATTTTTCTAAATAAATGCAGAAATATTTCAGTAATTTTTCTCTTTTTTTATATAAAAAAAATTATTATATTTGGGATTAATAGTTCGCAATTTAACACAAGGTAAAACAAAGGATATAAACAGAAATTAAAGATAAAAAATAATTATGTAAAAATAGGTTACAAAGAAAAGGAAATCAGAAAAATTTTTGATGGTAAGGTAGATAAAGTAAATGAGGATAACAGGAATAGGTATAGAGATAGTAAATAGATGTCTATTCCATATTCAGAAAAAGGATATAAAAGATTAATGAAAGATAAATTGCCAAGAAATGTAAAAATAGCTTGGAACAATAATAAGTCCTTGGGTAAATGGTTACATAATGCAAAAGAGTTAAATGATGTTAGTAGTATGATGGGGCTGGTATATAAAATTAGCTGTGGAAAATGCAATAAAATATATATAGGACAGACAGGGAGAACAGTAGGTGAGAGAGGTAAGGAACATGATCGAGCAATTAATAGAAAAGACATGAGATCAGGGCCATATTTGCATTATTTGGATACAGGGCATAAAATGAAGTGTGAGGAAAATATGTGTCATTAAGTATGTAAAGAATTACCATAAGAGAATATATTATGAAACATTATATATTCAAGAAAACTTAGACAAAGGTGTAAATATAGTAAAAGGTCCTGCTAAATTAGGTGGGAAATGGGCTTTATTAACCTTTTTTTTTTTTTTCTTTTTTTTTTTTTTTTTTTTTTAAAACCCCCAAAAAAAAAAAAACATAATATAATTTTTTAAAAAAGTAAGGTAGCAGAACCCAAAAATTTTAAACAATTGAAAAGTGTAGGAAATGGTTGTACATATGTAAATACCAATTTATTTATTTATTTATTTTAAAAGATGTAAAATATATATTTAATTATTATTATTTATTTTTTTTTGGGGGGGAGGGAATTTTGTTAAAATTTTTAGATGTATAATATGTTAAATTTATTTATTTATAATATATGGACATGTTTAAAAAGAAAATGAAATATTATGTAAATAATGTCCAGTAGATGGAGTGAATGTTATTTGTTTATATGAATTGTATAATATAATATCTTGAGAAGGTCTCAATGGAGATGAAAGCTGGTTTGATAAATATTTAAATATAATTATTAATAGTTGTTTATTTCAATCTTGTTTGACTGATTATTTATTTATTTCTGTTTGTGACAACATTATGGACAAATAAATCATACTGGATATTTGACCATCATAGTGATATATATATATAACACCTTATATTTTGGTACAAAATATAAAGCTTGGTGTAACTGATTTAAAAATTTTCTATCTTCTTCTAAGTGACTTATATTCAAATTGTCTTACTGCTGAGACATGTAGTTTCATTTTAGTTTTGTTTATATTTTTTTTCTCATATATTAGTTTTGTTCCTTTTCCAAGCACTTAGTTATACAATCTGTGCTTAACTTGAAAAAAAATCAACAACATATTATATCAAGTTTACTAAGATAAATAAACAAATAATTATTATTATTTTTTCTCTTTAGATAATCCTAAAGATTTAGTTTGGTTAAGACAATTTAGTTAATTTGACTTGAATTACTTTATAAGATATAATATACAAATTAAAAAAGCGTATGCAACACTTGAAAGAGAAGCTATACCGATTCCAAAAATTGTTATGCGCTAAGCGCTTTCGAGGCCATTTGCCTCATATTCATAGCGGTAATAATGAATGCATTTTTTCTCTCTTGTCTTTCATTTTAACATAAATATGTAAATCAGAAGAAGTCTAATTGGTTAAAGAGAGATTTTTTTTTGTTTTAAGAATTGTTATATGAAAAGAGCAGATTTTTTTTTTTTTTCTGTTAAACATGTAACAAAAATAAAAGCTTCTCTTTTTTAAAAAAAGAATTTAAGGATAAAGAAAGAAGTTGAATTAAAATTTTCTTATATAATAAGTATAGGGGTTTGAACTCAGATTTTCAAGCATCCTTCAACTATCCACACTATCTTATGCAACTGATACACATGACCACACACATGTAGAAAAGATAAATAATCACCAATATGCGTATTTCATGCTAAACCAGCACTCATCAGTTGGTCCAGATTATCATCTCCCACATATATATATAATCAATGCTCAGTTTATATTAAGATAGCAAATCTTCATACTTTAATGGACAGGCTTCAATCCACTCCAACCTCCAACTCTTCAGCCATCCATATCATTGAAAATCTGATGATGAAAACTCAAATCCCATGCTGTTGCTAATATTATTGCCATGTCCATGTTGACCTGATTTGCTAATCAATATGAGTAGCTAAATATAAACAAGTCTGTTCAAGTCTTATAACCATGAGTCTAGCTGCTGATTCCAAAATGTCTATAATTGAAATGTATTGATGTGATTAACGGTGGCAATGGAAATAAGTTTTAATGTCAGTCTAAACCATTAAACATCACATGATCACTATCTCATACTAGCACATAATTGTTATTAAACAATTCAAAACAAAGCAAAACTCTCCATATAGTAGTGCCATCTTGTGCTAACAAGAGCAATCAATGGATGCCAGAAGGCTTGTGCATAAAATCCCTATCTAGTGCCTACTCATCCAATATCCCCAGACTAGTTTCTGGCTTGTGGCCTTCATCAGTGAGGAGCCTTGGATCTGAGAGCCCTGCAATCAATGGATGCCAGAAGGCTTGTGCATAAAATCCCTATCTAGTGCCTACTCATCCAATTTCCCCAGACTAGTTTCTGGCTCGTGGCTTTCATCAGTGAGGAGCCTTGGATCTGAGAGCATTGCAATCAATGGATGCCAGAAGGCTTGTGCATAAAATACCTATCTAGTGCCTACTCATCCAATATCCCCAGACTAGTTTCTGGCTTGTGGCCTTCATCAGTGAGAAGCCTTGGATCTGAGAGCACTGCACCTAGATCTTGTTAGCACAAGATGGCACTACTATATGGAGAGTTTTGCTTTGTTTTGAAATGTCAGTCTACTTGAAAATATTCTTTATTGTTTACAGACTATATTTAACTTTGGATATAAAGTTTTACTTTCATGATTTTAATATATATATATTTGTGCTATATATGTGCAGAATGAAATGCTGTATTAACATTTTTGTGTGCGATAAAGAATTAATTATAAATAACAGCTAACCAGAAAATTATTTTTAGCTGCCATAGCACTTGTGGGATAATTATTTGGTTGAACAATCATTCTTAGCCTTCGACACTAATAAATTAAAAGTAACAAAATACTTTAACTTGGAAGTAACACCTAAAATAAAGTAATGAATTTTATTAGCTTTCAAGGAATACTCTGATTAAAATTGTACATATCCTACTTCTTCTCGAATATTCAGAGAACCTAACGGAATATTTATTATAGATGAAGACAAAGAGGAATACAATTAACTCTTAAGATTTTTATGTTATAATTGAAAAATATAAAATTTATATTTCAAATATATAAACCATTATTGTCTTGCGTTGTTAGCCGAGAGGTATCGCAGCTGCCATGCAAGCAAGTAGTAGGTTGCAGACGGTTGTGAGTTCGCGTCCCGAAAAAATATATATATATAAACCATTATACAATTACAAATAACCAGTAACGCCCTCTGTTTAAAAGTCTATATCTCAATAATAACAAACTTCAAAATGATACCACTTTGATATCATTTTGAAGTTCGCTATTATTGAGATATAGATTTTTAAACAGAGGGCGTTACTGGATATTTGTAATTGTATAATGGTTTATATATTTGTATGATTATTTCGATTAGTGTTAACAGTAACTTTCCTTTAATTTATATTTTGTACATTAAGTATTAAGAAATGCAATTGATTTATTGGCTAATAGTCAATATATTTAAGTATTATACATTTGAATTTAATGAGTATGTATTTAATTTTGATTTGTATTTTATATTATCTTATACAAGTGTGAAGTTCATGATATATAAATTCTATTGTGGCTAAGATAATTAGATATCAATTTAAATTCAAGGGATTTAACATATGATATAGGGATTGAAAAGAATCAATTATTAGGTATCAGTGCTTGCGTGAAGATTTAATGATTATTTAATGAATCTGTAATGTGCATCAACACCACATGGCTTAATCCTGTATGTTTCCCCACAGTTCTGTGCCTATACTCACATAATATTTACTATGTATTAATGTTTAACCCATGCTTTAAGGAGAGTCAACACCACATGGCTTAATCCTGTATGTTTCCCCACAGTTCTGTGCCTATACTCACATAATATTTACTATGTATTAATGTTTAACCCATGCTTTAAGGAGAGTCAGCCATTATCTCAGTGGTTTCCTATATTAAAATCATCATTCATTTTACGACTTAATTCACATTAGCAAGACTGCACAAGCTTCCTAATTTAGCAGATTTATTAATGAGGGTAACTTTATTTTTCTTTTATTAGGAAAGTAAGTGTTAACCCTATTTTAATGTTATATGGCATTTTTCTGTGTTGGTGGTTAATTTTCAGAATGATTATTATTACCATTATTTTTTGTATATTCTTTAAGTTTGTTTCAGTGCTTGGGGTTAATCCATGGAACATTCTGCAATTAAGTTAGTTGTTCTGATGATGGTTAAAAAACTCCCAGGATACTTAATGCTTTGTTATCCCTTTGTGCGGATGAGTATATCCCACAGGTATATCATTGCTCTTTGTTGTATAAAGGTAATGTGTGAGGAGAGTTTCCGTATATTATGATGCTTACATTGTTTCCCACATCTTTATGTTGATCTCATGTGTTCAGTTATCAGCCATAAAAGGGCATTCAAGTGAATTATTGTCATAATTTATTATAGGTCAATTGTATGATTTTCCAGCTGAGTTGAAGTTTGATTTCCCTCTTTGAGTCATGGTCTCATCATGTTATTGGCTAGGTATTTGAACCCATCTTCTCTCCTATAAGGGCTGAAATCAAACCCATTTTTAATAAAATCTTTTATTGTGTTTATTTGAAATTCATGTACATTCAATATATAGAAACAAGTATATGTAATGATCTTTTATTTTATTTATTATTTATCTAATTAATGTACATCATCAATGTATAGAAACAAATACAAGTGATGGTATTTTATTTTATTTATTTGCTTATTTAATTTTATGAATATTGTATTAACCAATTATTTATTTAGTATTGACCGGGTCATGAATAAATATTAATTTTATAATTTAACCTAACTATGCCGTTGCTATTTGTCATACATAAAACCATAAAATCCAATGTATTAAATAGACCATAATTATTAGAGCACATATTGTCCCTGATAATGCATGCAAGGTTTATGGAAACATTAAGAGAATGACTTAATGCTTTTGTTCTTGGGTAATTAGTGATGTATAGGGTATAATAAGATTCCATTTACCCTCCGCATCACCTCCATTTTGGTTTATTAATTCTGGAATAGGTTAAGAACTAGTTACTTCTATTGATGTTTGTTTTATTAGGACCTAAATTAATAAATAAGTTTGCTAGTCAATATTATAATGGAACCTATTTTCTAATATTATAATTTATGATCTACCTCTTACAATAAGAGTCTTATTGCTATTGACTTGATTTGACATTTAAGTTAATGAAGAAAGAATCTGAAGTTCATGTTGTTTATCCTCTATTGCAAAGCCAATACCCTATATAGTATGTCTACTAAAATCCTGAGTATATCTGAGCTACAGCCAATCATGTTATGAGGCTGATTATAATAATTACTGTCTTGTTAAATGGCCCATATTCACCATGTAATGATTGGTAGTGGTATAATGCATCATACATTTAATTCTGGAAGAGTAATCTTTAGCAGTTTTATAGATCATAGCATCTTGTCCGTGGTCGTCCATCGAGTCTCAAATAAATAAAAAATCGTAAATTAAGTTTCTGAGTGTAGTTTTAAGATACAGTCATTAAGGAGAATAGTTATAAATCATAAATTAAGATTCTGGAGTGTAGTTTTAAGATCCAGTCATTAAGAAGAATATTTATTAATTAAAAAGAGTCATACAATTTATTTTGGGGTAATTTGATGCATCTTCATGTAATGCTGTGATAGGTCTTTGCAATATGCTCTGGCCACAACCGCATTATATTGTAACAGCTTTGTGTTGTATCATTAAATGTTAGCCTGTTATAGTCCAGGTAGACTTTTCGGTTACAATATATATATTAAAAGCAGTCAACATTTAGACAATCTCAATAACAATCACCAATCTTGTTTATGTATATAGTGCATGCATAAAAATAATATGATAAATTTATTACTTTTGGCAGATATAATGTGATGTCTTTTGAATTTTTATGGATATAAAAATACTTACATATAGTTTTCTTCACTTTTTGTCAGTACGATAATGAATAACACTTAATATTTTGATATATTCCTTTAGGTTTCTATGATTCCTAAAAAATATGGGTAAAAGACAAGGGTCTTTGGAATATTCAAATAGAAGAACACTATATCCAATGCAATGAAAACTGAACTAGAAACAAGATAGATACAAAATGCCTTCAATAAAAATTTCAGTAACCCTGCTTCCAAAGATGCAATGACTAAGTGGAGCCACAACAGCATGAAGTTAACGATGCTGAAAAAAGCCAATCTTGAAGAATTTAAAGTTTTAAACTTACAAATAAGGAAATTTAACTGTAGATATGAATGCTAATATCTTTTTAAGGCAAAGAAATAAAATCAAAATTTTCCAGTTGGTTAGAATTAACAATGATTCTGCAACACAGTTACAAACGATAAGTCAAAGTATTGGGGGCTATTTAGCGAAAACAACTAGTACTTGTAGGTTTAATAATAGTAAGAACATTCATAAAAACTATCTGATACTTATAATATGCTTTAAACGTATATAGGTGAAGTTAATAAAAATTTTCACAAATATTTAACTTAGCGCTTTCGAAGTATGAATATGGAGTAAACATACTCTGAAAGCACTAAGCTAAATGTTATTTGTGAAAATTTTTATTAACTTTGCCTCTATACGTTTAAAGCGCATTATAAGTATTACGACCATTTGGCGAAGTAAATTATTCATTACAAAAACTATCTGAACATAAAAACTCCAAAAACCATTTATAAGCTATGGTCTTTTGCCGCAAACTGAAGATTATTTGTGGAAAAAATAATAATTAGACAAGAAATATAATATCACCAATCTGGTGTTCACTTTCTATCAGAAATTTGCCATTCTGTAGATTTAAGAAACACAGAAATTTTACATAATGGAAATTTCCATGAAATTACTGAGCTGCTAAAAAGTTTTACCCAGTAGTTCAATATCATCTGAAGAAAAATATAGAACTAAGAAAATGAATGGTCATTACTAAGCTATTTTAAATAAAATCATTTCGTGAATTGAATCCATTAAATATTTTGCAACATTCCTTGATATCATCTATATTCTTTATTACTATTTACAATGCTTTTTTATAATCCACCATTGATGGTTCCGATTGCCCCAGCAATTTTCTTCGGAACTTCTACTAGTAGAAGTTCTGAAGAAGATTGCTACTAGTTTTAGTTCTGAAGAAGATTGCTGGGGCAATCGAAACTGTCAATAGTGGATTGTAAAAAAACATTGTAAATAGTGATAAAGAAATAGTAATAAAGAATATAGATGATATTAATATTATATGGATTTGACAATGCAATGAGATCCTTGATAGCTCTTGTATTATCAGTCGCCAGAAGCAAATATAAATAAGTAATTTAGATATGTAATTCATGGGCATTAGCAGGTATATATAAACTTCACATAAATTTCAAACATTAGGATTGAATCTTCAAAAACTTCATGGACAAGGATAGGCACACCTCAGGTCGGCAGGCACAACTTTTAGAAAAGAGTTCAATATAGTTTTATAAATTATAGCTAAAATATGTTCAGATACAACAATCTTTGGAACCTGGCAAAGTATTTATATCTTCATTAACTAGATGAACTCTTTTTAGAAGATATGGTTTAGCCTGCTTGTAAAATTTATTTCTAAAATGGAAAGTATCTAAAATAAATGATGCATAAAGCATTGAAGATGTTCACATAAAAACAGATGCTTTAATCATTAAATCAATCAAATAAGAAATTACAAGATTTAATTTAATGCTCTTTTGAATGAATTTTATAAATGAAAAATTTCAGTTTCAATGGATGTTGCTATAGAGATTTCTTCATTCCAAAAGTTTTGTAGCCTTGATTGATGAGAATAAACATGCCAAAATCCTAAATATAGAGCCTGTAATATACAAAAAAAATGATTTAAGATGAACCTTTGTCAGATTCAAAAGTAACTTTCAGGATGTGATGTTTTGATCAAGTAATAGGTAAAGCATGCAAAGACTTGAACTATGATTTGAATAGTTGAAATAAGCATCAAAATTTATTTGAATTTTGTGCAATTTTCAAAACTTTCTCAAGGTATCACAAGTTCTCATGGTTAGGAGAAACAAGAACAGAAAAAAAAAAAACAAGCCACAAGTACAAAGCTAATTCAAAAAACTTAAACTACAAAACTAACTGCTATAGATAATTATCTTTAGAGTCATTAGTCTGACTAAATAAGTTTGCTTATTTATCCAATAAAGTAAATTCGTTTTGCCGTAGAATGTGAACTACAAACGCACTTAGTGGTATATTACTTAAATAAATAAACAATTCAAGTAATCGGATAATAAATTACTGGTGAATATATGTGCTGTTTTTTTTTCCCAAATATTTCAAATATTTCCATCTGCTCAGAGCAAATGCCAATGGCTAATGTATATTTTATAATTTGTGACTATTATATATGTTAATAATTAGCAGTATAAATATATATATATGATAAAAAGACATTCACAGATATAATCAAGCACTAACAATATCTTCTCAAGTATAGAACAAAGGAGAATTCAATATAGATTTTCCCTTTTATCTTATATAGGTTATTCAATTATTATAGAGATTTACTGTATTCATATAATAGTAAAATGCTTAAAATATACAAATGGCTTTGGGACCTCAGATTTGAGATTGAAATTTCATTAATTTTATGTTCAATCAATAGCTGTGGCATATATTGTTTAAAGCATCAGCCCGAGGATGCATTCAAACTGTATATAACATGCTGTGGTACTTATTTAAAACATCCGAAAGCTTGAGAAGTTAATCATGGCTTGAATAGAATCACTTGAAAAGTTTGATTCATGATATCTGGAAAACTGTCGTGCCTGGACACATTTAGATTATGCGTAAAAAAAAAAGATCAAATTAAAGTTGGTAATTCTGGCAAGGTGTTTGTGTGAACCTACTTCAGATTATCCCTATGAGCTATTATTTGATAAGGCCATAGAGCTGCACAAAATGTTGTTTTAACCTAAAATATCTGATTATAATGCAAAGGTAAAAACTCAACAATCAAGAGAATATTGAAAAAGTAGTTAATTATGCAACTTAGCTCAGCCTATAGTTTTAAAGATGTTTTTTGAAGTCTCTGAAAGACAAGTTCATCTAAGGAATGATAAACCACAAAATGATGGATCAAATTTCAACTGGATCCCAATCAAATATTTGAATTGGTAGTCTCACAGATATCCTTCAGAGAAGAAATGACCAATCAGACAAGACTTTTGCTAAAAATAGTTAACTAAAAAGATAAAAGATACTTGCTGGAGGATTGCATTAGATCCTAAGGTCAAGGAGCAGTGCTCTCAGATCCAAGGCCCCTCACTGATGAAAGCCACAGCTAGAAACTAATCCAATCTGGGGATATTGGATGAGTAGACACTAGATAGGGATTTTTTTGCACAAACCTTCTAGCATCCATTATTACTATGGCTTGCACTGAGCGGTGCTACTGTATGGAGAGTTTTGCCTGTGTTTAAAAATAGAATCAGAAATCGAATGAAATAGGGTCAAAAATCAAATAACAGATCAGTAGTGACCTTAAAAAAAAAGAGTATGCAAGAGATCAATCTTCAAATAAACAAAAAAGTTGTTACATCATAACAAACCCTACACAGTCACTCATTATCACTTATGAATATGATTAGTCATTTCTGCTAACACAGTACATACCCAGAAGCTGCCTTTCTATCAAAAAGTGGGTGAATAACTCATTATAGAAAACCAAGCAACAAATGTGTAGCAAAGATTTAAATGGAAACATTTTTAAAGAGCAAATGAAACATCAGCCTTTAAGATGCATATTATTGTTAATAGCACTTCTACAAACTAATGATAATTAAAAAATTAGAAAGCAGCTCTCCAGCTGACTTTATGACTTATCTATGAGTACGAGGGTAAGCTAATCACACTCCTGGTAGAAACACAGATGAAACTTTTAAGAGACTGTAAAGACATACATCTGCCTTTTCTAGTACCATGTAAAAGGCATAACAACTTAAAGATCTGTAATTGATTTAGAACATTTAGACTATGCATTAGACAATATAAATGAAGTCTCTATTTTGCATAGAAAAGTTAACTAATATATATCAAACTAATTTGGCCTATTACCCTTTTCAAAAAAAAGAAAGTGCTAAGTCCATTTACAGAGTAAATAATATTGTATTCATGTAATAAAAATCCTTAAAATAATATAAATAATTGGTCATGGTAAGCTAATTACAGAATGTTAGAATTAATGGATTTAAAAGCAATTAAAAATATTTCTGTGAATAATAATAAGATAATTATAAATTTTATTAAACGCACATTATTATATTAAATAATATTTACTAAGGCTGTACCTTAGGAATAAACGTCTGAAAAATTCGAAGGTAGGGACCTCTACAGGTCTTAAACACAAGCTTATGCTTTTCTTTATAGCATAAGCTTGTGTTTAAGACCTGTAGAGATCCCTACCTTCGAATTTTTCAGACGCTTATTCCTAAGGTACAGCCTTAGTAAATATTACTTAATAATAAGATAATGAAATTTGCTACTGAGCTAGAGAGCTATATAGAAAATTAGAAGGTGTTTCTTAGCATATTTTCTCAAATGGTATTAATATAAGGTTAATTATATACAAATAATGCAAATATCTAAGAGCAGTGCTCTCAGATCCAAAGCTCCTCACTGATGAAAGCCACAAGCTAGAAACTAGTCTGGGGATATTGGATGAGTAGGCACTAGATAGGGATTTTATGCACAAGCCTTCTGGCATCCAATGATTACTCTGGCTTGCACTGAGTAGTACTACTGTATGGAGAGTTTTGCCTGTTTTAAATAATGCAAATGTAATGTATTTTAATGGTATAAATATC
This sequence comes from Epiperipatus broadwayi, assembly GCA_028023455.1. Classification (NCBI taxonomy): domain Eukaryota; kingdom Metazoa; phylum Onychophora; class Udeonychophora; order Euonychophora; family Peripatidae; genus Epiperipatus; species Epiperipatus broadwayi. The sequence continues at coordinate 14,479,186 of JAQFVV010006208.1, read as the reverse complement.
TTTCACTCCCTATTTACGTACATTCTAGAGAATAGAGAATGTAATAATAATAATGTAATAATAATACAATCTAAGTGTGCATAAAGCCCACAATAATAGAATCTGGCCTCAACATTTTGGCCCAATATCCAAATAAAAAGGTGGTAATGCTGTCCCAGAAATCTATTCTGTAGGTATCAAAGAGATGATAGAGTTTTATACTCTCAACCTTTTATTTGCATAAGTCTTTGGGCCGCTATAAAATTTTTGATGCTTAAATATATGTAATTAACTTACAAGTCTGGACATAGGGTATGCTTGAACCTTGTATTCAGGTTGTTTCTCTAGACCTATATTATTTAGCGCTAATAAACATACTAATTCATCCTTTGATTAGAGCTTTCATTTATCTTGAACTCTGATGACTCGTAGCCAAGATTGTAGTTCTTCATTAAGTAGATAAATAAACTGTATATATCTCCAGTCTCTGTGAGACCTAGTAACTGATGCAAGTGACAGAATCAAAGGATGCTCTAATAAAGATTAAATAGGCAGTTGACAGTGTTATGTGTTGTATTGTAAATAAGGAATTTATGATATGTTAATAGTATATATATATCAGCAAGTTATAGAAAGTTTAAAATGCTTTAGAGGTAAAAAAAACTAATGATATTTTACTACAGTATGTTTAACTGGTATGAATCATCATCCGATGCTATCTTAGCAGTAATAAAGATAAGAAAAGAGATAACAGTTCCAGTTTTATCTCCTCTCTGCGTTGTAAACTCATGGACCTCAGAGTGAATGGTGATTCCAGTTTTTTGGAAAGCTGACTTTGGAGTGAAATAGCATTTCCACTTAAACATGGACCTGAAGGAAAATCAATGCTATCCCAGACTCCTGTGCATTTCAGAGAAAAGCAGTATAAAAGGCCCAGTCAGAACCAGAGAAATATTGTGAAGTAGTAGCAGAACTAGAAGACGGCATGCCGGCAAGATAGACCTCATGACCCAGTGAACTCTGCCACTGAAGATTCCAAGGCAGACCTAGGAACTTGTATAAGTCATCCATGCTTTATTATTATTTGTCATAAGCTGCAAGCCCAGATTTATGTAAGCATACTTTAACTATTATATTAGCTTGTTTGTAATCATAAGGCCAGTACTATAATTAGTGTATTAAATTATTAGTAATCGTAAGGCTTATTTATTAAAAGTATATATGTAAACCATTAATATTTGTGTAAGCGTAAATATATTAATGTTAGCTTGTTGTAAATAAACATTTGTTGTTATTGTTAATTTACTAGTAGTTGCAATTATTTTGGTCTTTCCTCCCCTTGACTTAACCAGCTAGAATAGGAGGAAATGATAGAGCAGACAAGAGAACAGTCAAATTTCACTGGTCCCCTAACTAAGTGGTTCTTAACAGTGGTAATATAAGTAGTGAAAGTAGATATAATAATGCAATGCAGCTCTATCAGGGAATTTGACACTATACAACAGGGTCGCGACTGTTTATAGAACATGTTGAAAGATATTTGCTAATAAACTATGTACATAAAAGACTAAAGGTAGCCATACTGATGTGGCTAGAAGGCAAGGTGTAATCCCAAAGTCCCAGAAGTATAACACATAGAATGAATATAGAAATTAAACAAGACTTTTAATCCAGTGACATTAAATGTTGAATTAATCCAGTGACATTAAATGTTGCGTATTTACACTTTAGAAATAGATACCAGCAGTAAATGAGAAAACGTAGAATTATGATATTCAGTTATCAATGCTGGCCAATAGTGATAGAAAAATATTGCTAGATCAATTATTAAGAAGGACGATATGAATCAAAGGGATTTCCATTGCCATTTACAATATTTAACTTTATATCTTTAACTATTTTCCAGTCTCTCTGAAATAGCAGAGCTATGCCTGATCTACTGTCGATTTCCATTTTGTCTTTCTTCTTCATAATAATATACTTTACAGAATATGATTTTTGCTATCTAGAAACATTTTCTTAGTGTTTGTATTAACTCTAGTGTTCCCTCCCCTAATTTGAAAATATCAGCATATTTCTCTTTAGTTTGCTTGTATCAAAAGTTACCTTGCAAATTCAAAAGAAAAATAAATAGACAGATTCGCAGAATTTTTAATCAACTTTTAATTTATTGGTTTATAAATAAAAATTAATGACAATAGTAATGAAAAAAATATATAAAAGATCAAAACAAAACATGTATGCAATAGACTACAATCGCAACCAATTAAAAAAAAACTACAAATGGTATTTTTTTTTTTTGGATATATCTAATTAATATGAAAATCTATCATTCTATAAAAATCAATAACTAACAATAAATAAATATATGTGTGAAACTCAAAAAATGTTTTGTATGATAATAATACTATATATAAACTGAAGGAAAGGTTCTGAATATCTTTCTTAGACCTGAAATAGAATCAAATAGAATTGATTTTTACTTATTCATTAATGCAATTTCCAAATAATTAAACGAATATGGAAATCCATTGTATTTAAAGCCATCTATATGAATATCCCTGAGTTAAATCTTAAATATAAAAAAAAAATTCAACATTTAAAAACATCATCAGATAAAGTTTAAATAATAATAACAAAAAATGAATCTCTCTAATCTTTTATTGTATGAATGGTTAATCATGGAAATCTATATATATTATTTGATCCTATCTTTTAAACTAAAACATTAAAAAAAATGTATACTTTTTTTTTTTTAAAAAAGGTAAAATATATATAATTTAATATATCAATCACATAGTTCTTCTTTCCAAAGTAGTTCATAAATATCCAATATAGAAATAAAACAACAAATTCCTTCTTTTTAAAACTTGATTTTTATATGATTATAATGAAAAAGAAATCCAACGTTTTGACTATTTCATAGTCTTTTTCAAGGTAAATTAAAATAAAATAAAATTTATATAATAATAAATATCACATACTCCAAAAAAAAAAATTAAATTAAAAATTACAAAATATATTCATAACCAAAAATTTACATTATCTCCCACTCCCCTTTTCTATTACAAACAATTAAATGTTTTAAAGGATATATATAGTCTTTTTTTTAATGAAATAAAATGTTTGTGTTTAGGTTGTGATTGTTTGTAATAGAAAAGGGGAGTGGGAGATAAGGTAAATTTTTGATTATGAATATATTTTGTAATTTTTAATTTAAAATTTTTATTTTTTTTATTTTTGGAATATGTGATATTTATTATTATATATATATATTATTTTATTTTAGTGTACCTTGAAAAAGACTACATGAAATAGTCGAAACATTGGATTTCTTTTTCATAATTGTAGTCATTTAAAAAGCAAGTTTTAAAAAGAAGGAGTTTTGTTTGTTGTATTTCTATAAAATATGTATACAGAGATATCAAACCACAAGTGAATAATCTCATTCTTCCTTTTTACCCACTGGTCCATCATAGCTTCTGTTCCTGGTTTCTGATCCCAATGCATAGAAATGATTTTCCTTCAAGTAGAGAAGAGAAATGTGAATGATAATGATCGAGGATTTGAATTCAATTACTTTTGCTTCTAAATTCTGAAAATTTTTTTTCAGGATATAAATATATCCAATCTTTTATGCAATATATAAAGAGAATTTTTTTATTGACAAAATTCAGTTATATCCCAATGAGTAATAAATGCTAGTGTGTTTTTTTTTTAATTAAGAAAGTGAAATTTCGATTGCTTAATATAAGTTGAATTAATCGATCTTATGAAATTCATTGATCAGAAATATAACATCCATATAGATATCATTGGGTTTGTATTCATCACAAATACATAGATGAAATCCTACATTTTAACAACGAAATATTTTTTTACAGCTGACTTGCAATACAATGCATTTTGATGTTTTTTTTAGATTGACCATTTCCCCTGGAATTTCATCAATAACTGCCCCAATTGAATGGGAAGACAGATATATTTTTATCCTTTCATGGGCTTAGAAATTAACCACTTTTAAAAATAAAATCAAGTTTTTTTAAAAAACGAAGATGAAGCTCTGTTCTAAGCAACAATAAACTTTGCTGATGTTAATGTTACCAAGATCACTCAAAGATAACTAGTTGATATAAGAAAATTGTTTAATAAAATTTGCCTCCAATTAATAAATGAAATGAAGGCTTTCAAATATTGGATACAGTGGAAATAAAATCCTGTTTTACAATTTCGATATTTTCGTTTTTAACCAAAAATAAAGAATTCATATTATATTTTCAATACCTTTTAATGAATATATACTTTTTTCGACATATATCTTTAATAATATATTTCCATAAAATAATTAATAAACAAACATATAATTAAATATGAAATATTTAATTGTGTAATAAGTAAGTTGTTATTGTGAATGCAATAACAAAATGGACATAGAAGTAATAATAATGATTTTATTCACGTGGTCTTTTTATGATTCACTTAATTATTTTCCCATTTTTATTTAGCTATTCACTTATTTATATTTTTCCTAAATTGATCACAACCAATTTATGACTTGATGCTAATATTAATAAATAAGAATGTTCATATCATACCATTTACAACTTTCTTAAACAATATTATTTATTTATATCAAAACTAACAGTTTCGACTGTCCTGCAGTCATCATCAGAGCTACAATATTCAAATATATAATTAAATAATTGCTATATACGTGTATAATAATGTTTTGTTAAAAGAAAATTATACGTATATAATAATTAATGTTTTATTAAAATAAGTTTTATTAAAAGAAATAGACAGGAATTTTGTAATTAAATTTGGTACGCTATTAAAGATAAGCGCTTCAGATCAGAAACTAATTAAGCAGCTAGATTAAAAGTGCTGATTACTAAAAGTAGACAATAGCTGAAAATTAATTGGTTTCTGAAACATTCCTTAACAAGAAAAAAGAAGGAACAAAAAATAACTAAGCAGCACTTGTAGCGGAGAACTCACTGAATGCACACGAAGGTCAAGAGTTTTAACTTAGCAACGGAACAAACCCAGTGAATTCCACCACTGAAGGTTAAAAAGTGGACCTAGGAACTTTGCAGGCCACACCGGTCTATATTATGCTTTTTTGTATGCCTTCATGGCCAGCGTTCGTAAGTTAACTTAATTGTCTTATAACTACATACATATGTACTATTATTTATCCGACTGTTAATTCTATTAAACTATTTGTATAATCATTTGGTTTCTGCTGTCTATTTACCTGATGGTTAAGCCGAGTGAGTGGCTGTACACAGCAGAAAATTGAGTCGACATTATTATACACGTATATAGAAATAATTAATACACTTAGACACATATTCATATACATAATTAAATACACAAAACAAAAATAAAATATACCTTTTAACTTGACCATTATAAATAATCATTTCCCATCTTATTAATCTACTCTTAAATAATTCTATCAATATTTATTTTATATCACATTATTTTATTTTGTAAAAAAAATTATTAATAAATTGAAAGTATGCTAACCTTTCTCACATGTGCAATTATAACAGAGAAAGCCAATCAGATTTTAAACAGATATCTAATAAATAATCAAGCTTAGACACGAGACAGAGATTTTGATAGAAAAGGTCGATACCCCAACTTTTCTAAACTTAACTTTTTTATATATATAAGCCAGTCTTAAAAATTATTGTTTTTTATAATTATAAAAAATTATTATTTATTATAATTATAAACCTTAACATTTAGTATACTATTTAATATATATTATTATCATTTTACTTATATTATAAATCAATAATATAAGTAAAATGCCAATAATATATATTAAATAGTATACTAAATGTTAAGGTTTATAAAATGACAATAATATATATTAAATAATTTTTTATAATTATAATAAATAATATTTTTTTTACAAAATAAAATAAAGTGATATAAAATAGATATGGATAGAATTATTTAAGAGTAAAGTAAAAAAATGGGAAATGATTACGTATAATGGTAAGGTTAAAAGATATATTTTATTTTTAAGATGTGATATGCTGGACTATTTCCATCATTTATGAGTGAATGTCGAATGTATAGAAAATTTTAAACTTTATTTAAACTTTCCAAATACAAACAATTTGTTAGTAATAACACACAAATAGATAATACAGGTTAGTAATTACACAATGTTTCGAGTAGTCTTATTCTCCACTCTTCTTCAGGTGTCACTGGCCTATATGCACAGTGACAATATTCGCTTAGAGGTTGAACTCGCCCCTTTAGATTCTTGAATATCGAATTTAAAGCAAATGCTCTACCAACTGAGCTATAGCCTTTGACAGAATAGCTCAGTTGGTAGAGCGTTTGCCTTAAATTCGATATTCAAGAATCTACATGTGCAAGTTCAACTTCTAAACAAATATCATCACTGTGCATATAGGCCAGCAACACCTGAAGAAGAGTGGAGAATAATACTACTCAAAATGTTGTGTAATTACTAACCTGTATTGTCTATTTGTGTGTTATTACTAACAAGTTGTTTGTATTTGGAAAGTTTAAATAAAGTTTAAAATTTTCTACACATTCAACATTCACTCATAAATGATGGAAATAGTCCAACATATCACATCTTATAATATACCATCATTACAAACCTTCAGACAAATATTTTATTTTGTTTTGTGTATTTAATTATGTATATGAATATGTAAGTGTATTAATTATATATTTGAATATTGTAGCTCTGATGATGACTAAAGGACAGTTGAAACTGTTAGTTTTGATACAAAAAAATATATTGATAAAATGTTTAAGTTGTAAATAGTATGATATGTTAAAGTAGAAATCAATACATAGGAAAAGGAGGAAGAAGAAAATTATATTACTTAAATAAGAATGTTGTTTGAATATTATAGTTTCCATCGTTACTTGGTTAACATTAATACTTCAATACCACCATTATCTATAGATCCAGTGAAATGAAATTAAACAAGATCAATAAACTTCTTTATTTTATTTTTATATACTGTGATATGCAGCTCTACTCTGGGCATTTACAATACCTCCCAACCCATGAAAAAAAATAATAAAGAACCTTTCCTTTTCTCTTCTTCCTTTCTCTCTGTTTTTTAAACACTAAACTACCTTCAACTTATTATACATGAACATTTATTCTTTCCATCTTCCTCATTTTTACATCTCATTTAGTAAGTCAGTTTAATAAATTTTAAATACACTGTCTTAACCAAAACAATTCAGAATTGATTTATTCCTTTTGATCTTTACCTTTTTAGTTTACATATATAGATTTTTCTTCTTTTTTTTTCACAGTCTACTCACCTATGATGTACCATATAGTACAACTACATCTAGGTTGTTGCTATTGTTGTTTTTTTGTTAAAGTCTTATATTGGATTTACAATTAATCTTCTACATCTTTATATTTTTCAGTAACTTCCTTAATTGCTGTGTCTTATGACCAGCAAGTAATAAATTGACAAAGGCAGAATTGAGATGGTAAGGTTATAGTTTAATTTCAGTATATACGATCATTTTTACATATATACATTGCCTATTATAAGGTGTAATAAAATAAAAAAAAGGTCATGGTGACCTGCACATAATAACCCTAGTCCTGCTTTTGGACTTACAGAGGCAGGAGTCTCTGACTTACATTTAATACTCAGAATAAATAGATCAGGTTCTGGGGGTTTATATACCCCTCAAGACTTCTGGAGTCTCTTACATACCTTACCATATATGGTGTTTTCACATACACATAGTATTTTTACATTTCTCATCATATATGGCATTTTACACAGTCTTCTGACCCTATAACGTCAGCTGTGCTCTCTATGATCTAACAACATTGCAATTTAATGATCGTTACATTGCTACATTTTACGATTACAATTATCTATATAATATAAATGTTTACACACGATCGTTATACATAATTACTATACGGTTATTATTCTTATTCTATATATTCATTATAGATTACAAAGTTATTACTTTTATTCTACATTCATTATATATTTATTATTGTACAACTTATCATTTTTATTCTACATTTTCACTATACATTGCTCGACCTTGAACACTGCATTAATAATAATACTTTAAAGTTATAGTCAGACAATAAAATATTTAGTATTTCTTTCATGAAAACTAAATATCTCATTCAAAAATCTATTTAAAAAATCAAACATCACGAGTCACTAGCAAATAGCCATATGTCTTCATTACATACCATATTTGCACTATTAAATATATTTATATATTTTACTTCTCTAAAGAGCTTCATAATGTCCTGTTTTTTTATATATACATATCTGTAGTTCACATCGTTACAAATTACTATGTATCAACATTCTAAATAACAGAATCATGAGAAATGTTAATATAACTAGACACCTCTCTGAGGAGTGCCAAAGCACGAAACCATGGTCAGGGGTTTGGGGAGGGGTTCCTGACAGAGATATTTTAAGTGCTGACTCTGGCTAAGCATTTATCATAAAGCTTGTAGAGGAATTGGCAATCCTCACTGTTTATAACTTACAAGCTTAAGAGATAGGGTCATGTGATCTATGAATTGATCTATGACCTTATTTTGACTGTTAATATAACTTTATTGAATACATTATTTCTATTCAGGTGGCGCTATTCGTTTTAAACTTCTGGCATTGAAGATACCACTTTTAAATCACCTTTCCCTATGAGATAAATTAAATAAATGCAAATTAACTTCTATAATGAGCTGGAGATCAAAATAGTAGAGATATCATGTTTAAAATCACTTCTAATACTAAACTGATTAAGTGTTAATCAAATCTAATTTTAATTTCTTAAGGATGTGGCAACTACTTTGTGAGCTAGTTGTGTACTTCATGGTTCTCATCCAGGACTTTTGTGTTTGAATAGCTTTTTTGCGAAGGACAGGAAAAGTATTGAACATCCTATTTTAACTTATAATTCATAATTAAGTATTCACCATGTCATTAGAAATTCCTTTCTATCTGCTACTCTTTAATGAGCCCTGGACATCTGTCAACTTAGCTTCAATATTAATTCACATGGAGTTATGAGCCACAACACACATCTGTAGTTCTGCCGATTCTATCAAAGAAAAGGCTTAATCATACAAATAATTTCAAAATACTAAAATCTTACATTCCATATATCTAACTTATCAAATCACCCATTCATCACCATTAGCTAATTTCATAATGTATAACAGCAAATATTACTTGTATAATATATAATTAAATATTTTTTAAAAAGTATTTTGACTAAACATTTCCTTTTTTTTTTTTAGTTCTTCCTTGTCTCCCAAAATTATCATTTGTCGCACCATATGATCCCTAATTTTAAAAAAAAATGTTCCTATATAATTATCTTTTATTTTCCAGTCACACACAAATTCGTTAATTCATTAATCAAATCGTGGGTCTTTGAGGAAATCATGCTATCCAAGTCTATCAAACCGGAATTAAGTTTTCCCTCTCACCATGGAATTTTTAACTACTTTCAATATTTCTGAATAAATAACAGAGAAATATCACTATTCACATTATCATCTACTATATAGTTATCCTTATTGTAAATTTTCTTATGAAATAAACTCTTAATCAGTTTTTCAGAAGGTTTAGCCCCGTTTCCTTTTACTGTGTTACCATTAACTTCTCCTTGGAATGCTTGGCCATGACTCCTTACCATTAACTTCTCCTTGGAATGCTTGGCCATGACTCCTTCCATAACCATTTTCCACCTTTCCTTTGTCCTATGATATATGTTTTTATATCCTTATGTTATACATCTATAATTTGTATTGTCCCCAACTTTACTTCCCAAATTTTCAACTCTTTTGGACTTAAAATTTATTTTTCAACCACACTTCATTTATAATTCTTTGATTATCTTCAGTCTTTACTTTGTAGTGACTGCTCAATCTTTGAAAGCTTTTCTTCTCATTTATATATTTTATTTCTACTAAATAATCAGAACAATTTATTTCTACCCTTTCAAACCTTTCACGCATGATTACTGTTTCTAAAGGCACTTATTCTGACATTTTATAATTTTCTATTTTTGCTTCTTTACATTCTACCTTCATATAACTCTGAATATCTTTTAACTCCCTTCTAATATCATTTATCTTTAATGTTGATGTTTTCTGAGCATCCTCATAATTTTGTTCAATTTTAAAATATCTTTTCTCCAAATTTTGATACTCAATTTTACAAGTTTTAACTTCAGTATCTAAAATGTTAAGCCTGATTTCTAAGTGTTCCCGTGATTTATCTATTTGATCACTCAATTCATTGAATCTACGATCATATTTATCATCAGATTCCTTCAATTTAGTATCCAAATTGTATTCAAACTCATCAAACCTTGCATTAGTAGCATTCAATTCAATTTTACATAAATCAATTTTATTATTTACACTTTCTCTTAGTTCTTTATTTTCTTTACTTATGTCTCTAAATTTATTATCTCTATCTCTACTCATATCACCAAATTTATTATCCATATCTCTACTCATATCTCTAAGTTTATTATTCACATCTTCTCTTAGTTCTTTATTTTGACTATCCATATTTTCCATCAATTTTCTCAGCATTTGATAGAGATGTTCTTTGGGTCCTGGGAATGCTTCTACGTTACTGGTTTCCATTTCTACTTATTATTTTATAAACAAATACAATATCTCTCCTTTTTTTCTCTTTGGTTATCAGAATAAATTATAAAATACTTTGACTTTAATTATTCATTCATAGAACATATCTACCCATTCAACCTTCCAGCCGCCAACAAAACCCAATGAGAATAACAATAAAATTCTAAATACTTTACTTAAATCCCTTGATATAATACAATCAGCTATAAAATTCCCTTAATATATATAAATATAATATCATATTTTAGTAAGTATATAAGACTCAAACTTGGATCTTTAATCGGTTGAGCCAGAATGTGTGCGCCATTTTGTAACATGATAAAAATGATGAAACTGGGAAATGATTAATATAATCCGTATAAAACATAGCTCAATCATTGGTCACCCTTTTGTAATGGAATATTGATTATAATATGTCAGAATTGAGACATCATCTATATAAATAAATATGTAAATGTTCGTTGGTTCAAAATCTTAAATCTCCTAAAGTTCTTCACCGATTGCTTTGAAATTTTGACACAATGTTGCATTCTAATACACACGTTTTTATATACCTATTATTTATATCCTTACTATTATATACCTGTAACAGGTAAAAATATGCTTTTTTTGAAAAACAGCGCTATCTGTTGGATGTAAAAGCAACACACGCTATACTAAATATTTTACACAGCGATATTTGTTGGATGTAAAAGCAACACACGCTATACTAAATATTTTACACTTCCATTTCAATGTTTGCGATTGCATTGTTAAATTGAATTTTCATAGATTTCGATTTATTTTCATTTTGATTTAATTATTTCGTGTGAGAGATTGCAATTCCCAATTCGATTGGCGTTTGCAATCACCATCAACAAAACTCAGGGCCAATCTTTAGAATTGTGCGGTTTAGATCTAGACACGGATTGCTTCTCACATGGACAATTATATATTGCATGTTTTAGAGTCGGCAAACCAGACAATCTCTATGTCAGCACAGACAATGGAACAACAAAAAATATTGTATAACCACAAGCATTGTGAAATTAAACATATTAGAAACGTGTGCTTTCTCTTTTCTTTCTTTTCCATTTACCCAGACTGAGCCACAGCAACGTGTGGCCGGGTTCGGCTAGTTCATAATATAAATCTAACCTAAATGGCGGAGTGCCATTTTATAACAGACCTAAAGTTGATGCAGCATTTTATAATAATCACCACCTGTATATGACCATCATCAGCCAGCATTGGGTAGGTATTTTGTAACAATAACAATGGATCTTCTACCCCACTATCTCTCTATCTTGGTTTGGTCAGCACTTGTCATAAAATAAAATAAAATATCTATCGATTTTTAGACAATCACTTATTACTGACATAATATGGAAATAAAAGATAATGAAGAAATGCCTTTATGGTTTAAATATTATTTATAGCAGAGCAAAACATGCATCAATAAATAGTAATTCTGTTACAAACTCCATAAAATCATCTAGCCCAGTCATTGGTTACAATAGGCAATAACAATATTTCCAATACATAATTATTTAGATTGTCCACTACCCTATAATAAAATATCAATGGCAACCTTTATTAAAATCTAATTTATTCAGATAGTATTTAAAACAAAAGAAAGCAAACAAGATAATCACCTCAGATATCACCGAATCCATTCACTATCCCAAAATAAATTACGATAAGTAGTGAAATCATATATCATTATCCTAAACAATGACATATGCCTAAGACATCTCTTTGATTTATAATCAAATGAAATCAATAAATGACTAAGTTCTAATACATTTTACTAATCGAATATTACATATAGTAATATAAACCTACGTTAAAATTCAAAGATATTCCCTATTTAAATAAACTAGTTTCTAAATAATTACACTAGTATATTGAGAATGTTTTATAAACCTATATTTGTAATGTTTAAATAAAATAAACTTTACTCAGTTTTATAGCTAATTTATTAAAATATTAAAAATAATATTAATATTTTATCCATACTTTACATTATATCAATATGCAAGTATTGTTCAAGTTATGTATTAAAATGAAACGCTCTAGAAGAACTCATTATCAATAAACGTATTAGATAATCTTGCATTTTATAATTATGCCAAATATACTGTAGGTTTCTATTGGATATTTAACATATTACAATCACTGATATTATTCATTTACTTAAATCTTCAGTCAAACAATTATAGAAATGGATTTTATAACAATTAAACTATAGAAAACGATTATTGGCAGTTGTTCAAGCCAAAGATAGATATTAAGATATACTAATTAATAAATTTTATGATCCCCACTTCAAAGAAGTTTCAAGATAATTAAGACACAGCATTCTAACTAATGACAGAATAAAATCTATTAAGATTTTGTAACAGTACAAGATAAGCTCTTTAATAATTAACTATGAACTAATGGAATTATTTCTACTAGTAATATTGATTTAGATAAGCAAACAAATATTTCAATGTAAAGACAAATATAAAAAATATCTAATCAGACTTAATAACAATAATCATCTTAATCTTCTTTTTCACTTTCTTTGCATATCTTCATATATTCATTTATATATTTCTTATAACACTTCTTTCATATACACTTCAATGCAAACAAATTTTCTTAAACTTCTTTATTTTCCTTACAGTTTCGACTGTCCAGCAGTCTTCATCAGAGCTACAAGATTTTGTATGAAGGGAATAGGTGTATATTTTGATATATACACGTGTGTATATTTTGATATATATATATTGTGCCAGGCATTATCAAATGGCCTTGCACAAAATCTGCTGTAAAGAATATTACTGCAGATACATATATAGATTTGTACATATTAGGCACAACAAATATATAAATGTGCTATATTAATAATGGAAGTTAGTCTGAGCATTAAAATACTCACACACACACCAATTTAAAGTAATATGAAATTGACATACAAAATATTGCATAATAAACTCATGTGTTTTTTTTGTTTTTCCTTTTTGTATATTTTTTATGATATGTCATTATATGTATTTGTTTTTTTATTTTCCAACATACTTGTATATATTTTTTTTTTTCTAAAGATTGTAATTTTATTCCATAAGCAAAAAAAAAAATGTTAATTGCTTTTGCAAAAATCTGATAACAAACAAAAGGTTTGATAATGCTATAATTAAACTGTTATCTTTCTTAAAAAATTCTTTTGAATTGATTTTGTAAGCAAGTGGTCTGGGTTATTCAAGATGGAAACCATTATGTCAAACTTAAAATGTAGAATTTAATCGGAAAGATATAAAGGAATGTTTATAATCTAAGTGATAAGGTAAATTAAAAGGATTGGCTGATTCATTCTTCTCAGAGGGATATCTGAATTGGTTTTTATTAGTGGGATTGATAGTGCTGTGGGATTCATTCTTTCTTTGGCAGTCATTCTGGGCAAGTCATTCACCTTTTTGGCTCCAGAATTCTCCAAGCAACCAGCTACTTAGAGATTAATTTATGAACAGGACTACTGCTGACATTTTCTAAGAAATCCATTGTACAGTTCTTTTAAGAACCAATGATTTCTTAAAGATTTAATGAACCAGTCAAATAGCAAATGAACATTTAATAAAAAATTATTATCATATACAAACAGAGGAAAATATGGGGCAATCTACCAGAGAGTCCTGTGAAATGACCGTGGGGTAGACAACCAGCTGGTGCACCGCCCTTTCTCTGTCCCAAGTTGACAAGATGTGACCACGCCAGTTCAAGCCACCCACGATGTCTTGCCTATGCCTAAATAGATGAAATCCTCACCGCACAGCCAGTTGATTTGAAGCCCACTCAGAGCTCAGAGGAGAAGAATGAAGACGCAGACATAAGTTTATTTTAAGATAGTTTATTAATATTGAGATAATTAACTTTGATATTTCCGATTAAATATATCATTATTTCTTATTATTATTAATCATTTAAAAAAAAGAGAGTTGTCTCTCACATATGTATATTGAATTTACGGTTATTATGGGCATAAATGAAAAAGCTTTTACTTAAATCTTTTGAGTCAATTTTTCTATTTCAAATTCTAGTATTTCCAACAAAGGTTGAAATGAGATTCTTTTTTTTTTTGTTGCTATTCGTTTTGCTCTTGTTGTTATTCCTGAAATTCATCATATATAAATATGCATGTGTATATATATATATGCGTACATACGCTTATAATATTCGGTAAATATGATATCTCATGCTGAATATCTAAAAATGTATTTAACCGTATATCCTTTTTAAGTTTTTTTTTTTTTGTCAATGCTGCACCTCATGATGCGTGTAAGAAGGGATTGATCTATTATAGATTCCCTGCAAGCAAGTACTCTAATAACTTTATATTTAAAATAATAGTAAGTGTATAATTGTGCTGCACGTATATACATGTATAGGAATTTATCGATAGCAAAAGGGAAATAGGTACAGTACCTTATGGTGAGTACGATATAGTATCTGAGCGAATGCAATCTATTGATTTGTTGGAAATATGAAATTAGTGAAATATTTCATAATGCAAATATACGTATGCATAGTTCTTTTTATTATTATATTTGCTATCAATAAAAAGGTTTTAAAGTTATCAGTAAAAGCGTATGCCTGTATGACCAAAAATCTCATATCTGTATATCAAATCACACACAGTAAAATTTATTTCTACTGGGTAAAAGGAGCTCAGACCACTTCCATTCTTTATACAACATTGTAAACAGCTTTAGGGATTTATTATTTTCTTATATAAATTGTATTTTATCGATTTCAATGCCTCGTACATATATAGGGGTTTGGGATAATTAATTATTTAGTATTTTTTTTATTATATTATCATTAGTATGAAACAGTGGTGGGTATTTGGGATTAAATAAATATTTAATCATAATATTAAACTTGTTTCGTTTTCATATTCTTTATATTGATAAAAACGTGTCATTTCCTTATCAACTACGTACCTATAATAATCATTTAACTTACCCATTTGAAGACCCTAGATGTAAAGTGACCGAGCTAGCCACAAGGGATATCGCTCAAATCTTATTCTTATGTTCCGCTGAACATATGGTATTGCACATCCTTCTAGGGAGGTGAAAAAAATTCATTTTTTGATTCTTTTCTAGAAGTGGTGCGCAAAAGTCTAGTTTGTAAATAGATTTTTCAAAGGTGTGTACTTGCCATTGTTCTAAATATTCGGGCATTCAAGTACGATATCAACTAAAGGGTGTTTTTAACTGGAAGAGTCCTGTCAATCCACTCTTTCTATCAATTTAGCTGGAAGTACCAATATACATGAGTACAGAAAATCGGCTAAATTGATATCCATTTCTTTACCTGTTGAATCTTGGTCACTTCATGCTCAGTGCAAGATTAGGAAAGGAATTCCGCAGGGAGAATGGTCTGGTACAGTAAAACTGGTTCAGAAGAAAGGAAAGGAAACACAGCACGCAAAACTACCGGTTCAAGGTAGGGGATAGAGTGATGGTCAGAATGCCTCATGTGAGCATTCCAGAAAAGTTCCAGTGTAAAAATTTTTTTAACCTTTATGAAGGCCCTTTTGAAATTGTTGAGTGCAGTGGAGATAATGCTTTCTGGATTAAAACAGAACAGGGAATAAAGGGCACATACAATGCTCATGCACTAAAACCCATACCATAGCATCCAGGATGCTCCGAAATCATCTCACATGTATAGTTCATAATATCTGTATAAATAAGAACTTAAGACTTTCAATGATCATATCCATTTAAAAGTCTCAATGGAGAGGGGGTATTGTGCCAGGCATTATCAAATGGCCTTGCACAAAATCTGCTGTAAAGAATATTACAGCAGATACATATATAGATTTGTACATATTAGGCACAACAAATGTATAAATGTGCTATATTAATAATGGAAGTTGGTCTGAGCATTAAAATACCCACACACACCAATTTAAAGTAATATGAAATTGACATACAAAATATTGCATAATAAACTCATGTGTTTTTTTTTTTTGTTTTTCCTTTTTGTATATTTTTTATGATATGTCATTATATGTATTTGTTTTATTTTCCAACATACTTGTATTTTTTTTTTTTCACTAAAGATTGTAATTTTATTCCATAAGCAAAAAAAAAAAAAAAATGTTAATTGCTTTTGCAAAAATCTGATAACAAACAAAAGGTTTGATAATGCTATAATTAAACTGTTATCTTTTTAAAAAAATGTTTTGAATTGATTTTGTAAACAAGTGGTCTGGGTTATTCAAGATGGAAACCATTATGTCAAACTTAAAATGTAGAATTTAATCAGAAAGATATAAAGGAATGTTTATAATCTAAGTGATAAGGTAAATTAAAAGGACTGGCTGATTCATTCTTCTCAAAGGGATATCTGAATTGGTTTTTATTAGTGGGATTGATAGTGCTGCTGTGGGATTCATTCTTTCTTTGGCAGTCATTCTGGGCAAGTCATTCACCTTTTTGGCTCCAGAATTCTCCAAGCAACCAGCTACTTAGAGATTAATTTATGAACAGGACTACTGCTGACATTTTCTAAGAAATCCATTATGATTTCTTAAAGATTTAATGAACCAGTCAAATAGCAAATGAACATTTAATAAAAAAATATTATCATATACAAACAGAGGAAAATATGGGGCAATCTACCAGAGAGTCCAGTGAAATGACCATGGGGTAGACAACCAGCAGGTGCACCGCCCTTTCTCTGTACCAAGCCACCAAGATGTGACCACGCCAGTTCCAACCACCCATGATGTCCTGCCTATGCCTAAATAGATGAAATCCTCACCACACAGTCAGTTGATTTGAAGCCCACTCAGAGCTCAGAGGAGAAGAATGAAGACGCAGACATAAGTTTATTTTAAGATATTTTATTAATATTGAGATAATTAACTTTGATATTTCCGATTAAATATATCATTATTTCTTATTATTATTAATCATTTAAAAAAAAAAGAGAGAGAGTTGTCTCTCGCATATGTATATTGAATTTACGGTTATTATGGGCATAAATGAAAAAGCTTTTACTTAAATCTTTTGAATCAATTTTTCTATTTCAAATTCTAGTATTTCCAACAAAGGTTGAAATGAGATTCTTTTTTTTTTTGTTGCTATTCGTTTTGCTCTTGTTGTTATTCCTGAAATTCGTCATATATAAATTGTATATATATATATATGCGTACATACGCTTATAATATTCGGTAAATACGATATCTTATGCTGAATATCTAAAAATGTATTTAACCGTATATCTTTTTTAAGTTTTTTTTTTTTGTCACTGCTGCACCTCATGATGCGTGTAAGAAGGGATTGATCTATTATAGATTCCCTGTAAGCAAGTACTCTAATAACTTTATATTTAAAATAATAGTAAGTGTATAATTGTGCTGCACGTATATACATGTATAGGAATTTATCGATAGCAAAAGGGAAATAGATACAGTACCTTATGGTGAGTACGATATAGTATCTGAGCCAATGCAACCTATTGACTTGTTGGAAATATGAAATTAGTGAAATATTTCATAATGTAAATATACGTATGCATAGTTCTTTTTATTATTATATTTGCTATCAATAAAAAGGTTTTAAAATTATCAGTAAAAGCGTATGCCTGTATGACCGAAAATCTCACATCTGTATATCAAATCACACACAGTAAAATTTATTTCTACTGGTAAAAGGAGCTCAGACCACTTCCATTCTTTATACAACATTGTAAACAGCTTTAGGGATTTATTATTTTCTTATATAAATTGTATTTTATCGATTTCAATGCCTCGTATATATATAGGAGTTTGTGATAATTAATTATTTAGTATTTTTTTTATTATATCATTAGTATGAAACGGTGGTGGGTATTTGGGATTAAATAAATATTTAATCATAATATTAAACTTGTTTCATTTTCATATTCTTTATATTGATAAAAACGTGTCATTTCCTTATCAACCACGTACCTATAATAATCATTTAACTTACCCATTTGAAGACCCTAGATGTAGAGTGACCGAGCTAGCCACAAGGGATATCGCTCTACCGGGGTGTTAAATCTTATTCTTATGCTTCACTGAACAAATGGTATTGCACATCCTTCTAGGAAGGTGAAAAAAATTCATTTTTTGATTCTTTTCTAGAAGTGGCGCGCAAAAGTCTAGTTTGTAAATAGATTTTTCAAAGGTGAGTATTTGCCATTGTTCTAAATATTCGGACATTCAAGTAAGATATCAACTAAAGGGTGTTTTTAACTGGAAGAGTCCTGTCAATCCACTCTTTCTATCAATTTAGCTGGAAGTACCAATATACATGAGTACAGACAATCGGCTAAATTGATATCCATTTCTTTACCTGTTGAATTTTGGTCACTTCATGCTCAGTGCAAGATTAGGAAAGGAATTACGCAGGGAGAATGGTCTGGTACAATATGTATATTTATATATATGTGAAATGATGGTTATGTATTTATATATATATGTGAAATGAAGGTTATGAATTTATATTGTTCAAAATCTTATAACTCTGATGAAGACTGCTGGACAGTCGAAACTGTAAGGAAAATAAAGAAGTTTAAGAAAATATGTTTGCAGTGAAGTGTATATGAAAGAAGTGTTATAAGAAATATAACAATAATCATATAAAAAGAAAAAAAAATTAAATGTGTTTATAACCATATCTCACTTACTGATATTGGTTTGATATTGGATCAAAATCCAAGTACCAAAAATTACCTTGTACACTCAAGAAAAAAATAATTAGATAGATTTGCCGAATTTTTAATCAACTCTAAATTTATTGGTTTATAATTAAAAATTAATGATGATAGTAATGAAAAAAAATATAAAAGAACAAAAACAAGGTCTGCAATGCTATTGGATAAATCTAATTAATTTGAAAATCTATCAGATTCTAAAAATCAATGATAAACAATAAATAAATATATGTATGAAACTCAAAAATGTGTTGTATGACAATAATACAATATATAAACTGAAGGAGAGGTTCTGAATATCTCTATTAGACTCGAAATAGTATATAATGATAAAAAAAAAAAGGTGATCAAATAGAATTGATTTTTACTTACCCATTAATAGAATTTCTAAATAATTAGACCAATATGGAAATCCATTGTATTTAAACCTATCAATATAAATATCCCTGACTTAAATCTTGAATATAAAAAAATTTCAACATTTGAAAACATTGGGTCATAAATTAACCTATATCATCAGATAAGAGTTTAAATAATAACAAAAAATGAATCTCTCCAACCTTTTATTATATGAATGGTTAATCATAGAATAATCTATATATATATATATTATTTGATCCTATCTCTTAAACTAAAATATTAACAAAAACATACTTTTTTTTTTAATGAAAAATATATATACAGGAATATAATACTACAAGTGAACAGTCTCATTATTCCTGTTTACCCACTGGTCCATTATAGCTTCTGGTTCCTTGTTTCTGATCCCAATGCATAAAAACAATTTGCTTCAAGTAGAGAAGACAAGCATGAATGATAATGATCGAAGATTTGAATTCAATTACTTTTGCTTTTAAATTCCGATGTTTTTCTTTCAAGAAATAAGATACTTAGTTGATGAAAAAATACACATCATTGGCTTTATATTCCTTTTTCATTGGCATAATATATAAAGAGAATTCTTTTTTTTTTTCCCATGTGTCATAGCTTCGGCTGGGAAGTGAACCCGCTAACCCGGGACAACTGCTTATAAGGCCGCTGTGCTGACCTCTCGACAAAATTCAGTTATATCTGAATCAATAATAAATGTTAGCATTTTTTTTTTCAAGTTAAGAAAGTGAAATTCCGATTGCTTAATATCACACGTAAGTTGAGTTAATCGATCTTGTGAAATTTATTGACCAGAAATATGAGATCCATATACACATCATAGGGTTTGTATTCATCAGAAATAAATAGATGAAATCCGAGATTTTAACAACGGAATTTTTTTTTTTACATTTTTCCGTTTCCCCTGGAATTTCACGAAATTGAATGGGCAGACAAGTAAATTTTTATCCTTTCATGGTCTTAGAAATTAATCACTTTAAAAAATAAAATTGACAGTTTTTTTTAAAAACAAAGGTGAAGCTCTGTTTTAAGCAATGATAATATTTATAAGACTTGAGTTACAGAATTTCATTTCTATTTATAATATATCTTTGCTGATGTTAATGTTACCAAGACAACTGTTCAATATCATTCAAAGATAACTAATTGATATAAGGAAATAATAAAATTTGCCTCCAATTAATAAGTGAAATGAAGGTTTTCAAATATTGGATACAGTGGAAATAAAATCCTGTTTTACAATTTCAATATTTTCATTTTTAACCAAAAATAAAAATTCATATTATATTTTCAATACCTTTTAATGAATGTATACTTTTTTCAACATATATCTTTAATAATATATTCCAATGCAATAACAAAATGGACATAGAAGTAATAATAATGATTTTATTCAAGCGATTTTTTTATGATTCACTTATTTCTCATTTTTATTTAGCTATTCATATTTATATTTTTCCTAAATTGATCACAACCAATTTATGATTTGATGCTAATATTAATAATAAATAAGAATGTTTGAATATTATAGTTGCCAGTTATCTGGTTAACATTAGATCCAGTGAAATTAAATTAAACAAGATCAACAAACTTCTTTATTTTTATATATATAATGTGATATGCAGCTCTAATCTGGGCACTTACAATATTTAATACATTTATATAAATTTTCTGCAATAAATAAAATACACAATGTAGTTTTTTTTCCTATTCTTTTTTTTTTATTATTAAAAAATATATTTTGCATTTTATTTTAAATGTTATCTCATAATGATTATCATATTCGCGACTGAAACAGTTCATTGAATCCATATCTAAAATTCTACAGAACGTCTATGGGCCTAGGGAAAGTTTCCAACAGGGTCCTGCTTTTCCTAAATCCGGCCCTGATTTAAAAGAATGTTATTTAAAAACCACTATTGAGCCATCGAGTTGTTTAGAAAAGATGATTAATCGTTTCTGTTATTTGTAAACACTATTGTTCCGCCTACCTGTTGTTTAATTAAAATCATATTGTTCTGATCTAGTACGTACAGGAATGTGCATTTTACTTTTAATCTATACATTCCTATGTTAATATTGCCACTGGTCAGGCCAGCAACATCAAACGAAGAATGAGGATTAATACTACTCGAAAAGTTGTGTAATTACTAACCAGTGTTGCCTATTTGTGTTATTACTAACAACTTGTTTGTATTTGAAAAGTTTAAATTTTTCTATATATTCAACATTTAC
The DNA here is from genome assembly GCA_028023455.1 of Epiperipatus broadwayi. NCBI lineage: Eukaryota > Metazoa > Onychophora > Udeonychophora > Euonychophora > Peripatidae > Epiperipatus > Epiperipatus broadwayi. The sequence continues at coordinate 14,457,183 of JAQFVV010006208.1, read as the reverse complement.
TGATAGATGACGGAAATAGTCCAACATATTATCATATCTAATATACTATCATCACAAACCTTCAGTCATATATTATACACACATTCGTTTTGTGTTGTACAATAAATACATTGGTCTTTTAATAAATCTGAGCTCACTTGACAGCCAATAACACGTGATTAAAACATGGAAACATAGTGGATATTAAAGCCTTACAAAAGTTACGCTTTAGAACATCTTATCTTATACCTCTCTTGTAATTTAATTTAGCTAAAAACAAAATAAATTCATTCTTGAGCTCAAAGATATTTTTATTGACTTTTTTTTAAATCAAATAATTTTTTTTTTTTTATTAAATCGCATTTTGCAGAGTTCGCTAGTGTCGAGTTTGAAGACTTATGGGAAAACTGTTGACGTTTCTTTCCCGACATCTTTAAATCACGATGGTAAGTTTAGTAAATATTATAAAGAGTATTTTTTTTTTTTACATTTTTTTTGCCTTTTTGCTTTTCATATTATATAAGATAAAAACCTCTACGATTAATATAGAAATACATTTATTACCTGTTTTATCATTTTATTTGATACGAGAATATATTTACCTAATCCAAACAACCACTATACTACTAAACCAAAATAAGACGTTTCTTGCCTTTACTTAAAATCACATTAAAATAAAAAATCAGACTAATATTAAATTACTGGGATTAAAATTATTGTAAAATACAAATGTAAAAGTTATTGAATATTTAAAAATTCTTTTGAAGCATACAGTGCGTTCCAGTACTTTTATTTTTGATTTTTTTTTTTTTTTATAGAATATCCTGCAAACAATAGTATTTACATTAGGAAAGTGAAATAAATATAAATTTATTAGATTAAAATGTTTTAGATATTTTTAGAGCCAGTGTTTGGTTCTCAATTTAATTGATGTTTGAGCTTTGGGAAGGGGGGGGGGTGTAAGTTAGTCATGTGAAATTATTTTTGATACCGATTATATTTTTAAATCTCTCTTTTATACTCACTTTAAAAACGTTAATACTGTAATAGATTTTCCGTTAGAAACTGACCTAATCTTAACCATAATAAAATGTTTATTTGAATGTCTTGGTTAATTTTTTTAATGAATTATATAACTGAAAGAGGTATAAAATAGTTTAACAAAATGTGCAACAATTTTATGAAGTCTTTCCCGCAAAGATTAAACCAAATTTCAAAATCTTATTTTTTAATTTTCTATTGAAAAAAACTACAATAACCTAATAACGTACAAAATGAAATAAAAGGTAGTGGCAAACACATTTCTATATATATAAAATCAAAATATAATGTGTAGTAAAAAAGAATAATAATGATTTTAAATACTATAATTAAATGACTATTTTTTAGCTCATCAATTGTTTTGTTTATTTAGGCAGCAATAAAAAAAATGTTTTCATTATATAAGATTTTCAATAAAACTGAGAGCAAAAACATTGAAAATCTAGTTGTCTTTATAAGCACGTGTTTTGTTTATTTGTTATTCGTGATACCATAGCACGCTTTTTAGTAAATGCTCTATAGATTCGAATTCTTTTTTTTTTTAATGTAAGTTTACGAAAATAAAAGATACAATTTTTTTTTAATTAATTAAAATATAAAATAAAATGGCACGAAGGAAAAGTAGCAGAACACTTAGAAGCAAGGTAATGTCCCCGTACAATGTTTTTATTTTTTACGTTTTAAAAATGCGTGTATAGATTTTTGCTTAAGAAAATAGTAATTTGTAAGAGAAATATTTTTTTTTACAATTTTGAGATATGTGCTTAAATGAATATATATAATTAAGTAGCACCATATATCGCCAATTAGCTGCTAATAGTTTATCCTATAATGAAAATATTAAGAGTATCATTAATAACTGCTGAAATATAGGCTTATTATATACCTGTATCAATATATGTAATATATAGGGTATATGAGCACAGACTTACACGACCCACCACTCTATCTCATAACACTGATACTATTGTTATATATCAAAGATATATAATATATCAAAGATACATAGAGAAATTTTGTCAGAAGTGGCATACTCATTATTACTAAAAACCTAAAATTTGTTTAATGAGCGCTTTGAATGATCCAAGCTTTACAATTGTTATAATGTTATGAATATTGGCCTACAAATGCTAATTATATATTATAATATTTATATTCAAAGATTTTGAGCCTAGTTTATGATAAAAATAGTGAACGTTTGAATTATTACAATTTTGTTTTATTTTAGCCTGCCTCTCCAAGTACAACAAGTGTTGGTTCTGGAGCCAAATCTACAAAAGCTATGACTCCAAGGGCTGGTAGTAGCAGCACCCTTCGACAACGGTAAATTTTTATATAAATTTGTATGTTAATCTTTCTAAAACAATAATAGTAAAGATTTTTAATCACTGGCTTATTACAGAAAAATTTTGCAATACTTTAAATTTTTTTAGCATATAAACTTGTATTTTTTTAATAATTTGTATAAAATACATATCATATGAATTGCCGTCAGTACTGAAGCTCTTTTGCTAAAGGGACTAATGTTTATAGTAGCAAGATCATAAATGACAAGAATAGTTTGGACAAAGAAATTCATGGAGAACTTTTACCACTTTGCACAGAATAATAAATAATTGCTTAGCAATAATGATTGTAAAAATATCTTTATTATGGGATAATTAACTAATATGAATTTTATTCTGATGTCTCTTTTTTTCAATGTTAAAATAATTTGAATTAAACTAAAAACTACATATTTTGGTATAAAATTTTCTAAAAAAATATTAATAATCATTAAATTCTGCTGAAACATTTTGAGTGATTTACATAGTTGATCATGTCCAAGTATTGAGAAAAGTTATAAGAAGGGCCAATGAATATGAATTGTCTTATATACTGTTGGAAAGGTATTTGTTTCTATAAGCATTTTTTCAGTAATTGAGACATTAGATCAACAAGTTATAGACCTAGGATATTATCATATTCTGAAGAATATAGATCATATTGCAACAGCACTGATTAGATTATCATTGGGAAGGTGTGCAATATGGTGATTTCCATACCCCAAAATTTTTTTCACAGCAGTTGTGGATTAAAATGACAAAGTAGGGAAATAAGAATAAATGGAGATTATTTAAGTCATCTAGTTTTTACAGATAATATGGGTTTTTTTTTGCAAATAATACTTTAGAGCTTCTGGAAATGTAAGAGTTATCAAATGAAAGTAAGAAAGTAGGATAACAAATGAATGCTAAAAAGACTAATGTTCAATAGATTTTCTCAAAAGAAAATAAAGGTTGATAATCACGAATGAAAAGAAGTTAACATTTACAAATACTTTGGTCAGATTATTATATAGATGGAAATATGATAGATAAAATTAATCATAGAATTACATTTATATAAAGGGCTTTTGGTAGAAATAGTATTAAAAGGATATATTTGTGTTTGAAAAAAAATGTTTTTAATAGTTTGTTCAGAGATTTCAGACCATTCAATGAATTATGGAGAGATGTATGTTGGAGTAATAAGAAGAGGTGGAAAACAAAATGTATGGTGAGAGAACAAATATATATCGCTGACATCCTTGAAAGAATTAAGAAATTGAAATGGAGCTGGATTGGACGTGTATAGTTGGAAGTCTTAAACTAGTTCCCAAGAGATTGTAAAAGACTCAGAAAGAGACCCATCTGAAGTGGGTAAATAAAATAAGGAAATTTAATGATGTGTTGCGAAGAATAAAGGGTAAGGATTGGAGAAAGTGGATTAAATGTAGATCTTCATTTTGCAATAGTTCAATAATAGTTGAAAATGACGATGATATCAGAAATATTCTCATCACTTCCTTATTCTTGATTGTAAGTATTTACTCAATATTACATAATTGGTTTTCTCTCCAAGAGGGCTATTAATTTAGAATTTATAAATGGGAATCAGAGCAAGTTAATTATATATGAGATAATCGTAACATAGATGAAATTATTCGTATAGTTTTTTATTTTGAAGATGGCCAGTTAAAATCAAGCACACACACATCTTTTGGATCATCATATGATTTCATTTGCATTAGATCAGTATAAACTTAAATTTTATCTACTTATCTATTTATTTAGCCAAACAATTTATTTTATGAGAGGATATATTTTAACCTAAATTTATATTGTAATTAATTAAAGTAAAATAGAATTATTTAAAAACAGCTATCATGGTTTTATATAATCCTTTATGTAAAATTGTTAAAATTACATTAAAAAAAAAAACAGGAAAGAAATCTTTCAATAATGTTGGTAAAAAAGTCTACATTTTCATAAGAAATTTAGATGATTTATTGTTTAGTCCGCTTATTGTTTGTAATTATGAAGCGCGTAAGTGCTGTCACATCAGAAGTAATTCCTAGTGATAATATAAACATTTTACTGGAATGATTTACACCTTGTTGGGTTTTTCATGCTACTCTTAAGACACATTTACTATTGCACTAATAGAATTTATCATCCATCTTATTGCTGTTTTATCATCACTCTTTTCAAGATTTATATACTTTTCTATAATATGACCAAAGTAAGGCAATTTCAACTTTGTTATTTGTGCTTCAAGCAAAAATTCTGGTATAATCTCATCCAATTTTTTTCTTAATTGATCATAACATTCTTAAGATTTCACCAGTACCATAACTCTAAAGTAGAAGTACTTATCTTTTTTCTTTATTGTGCAACCTTCATATCCATTCCGCTTTAAGTTGAACAACTTTTAAAGATACATTACTGTATCTTAATAGATTATTTGCTGTTGCTGCACCTTCTGTGCCTTCTTATTCAAATTTAAAAATCATCTTATATTCATGTTTAGTTATAATGATATTATTTCATTCTATTGTTTACTTTTTTTATATATCTGTTTTTGGCTATTAAGTATGAAGTTATCAGCATATCTGACATATTTTTTGTCGGATTATTACATTGGCAACATGCAGCCAAGTTTAATTATTTTGCTAATATAAAACCATTCTGTTTTATCATAATGCTTTAACTATAATTTGAATACTATATTTAAGCTTCATGGAAGACTATTTTTACTTGAACAATTCATATATTATCTGTCATAAGCTTACAGTTTTAATTACAGATTCTGTAAATATATTAATCTAAAAAAATATATCATATATGTTATGATTAATACTTAATATGACTGAGCCAGTAAATTTAATCTTTTACATCATTTTATAGATTCGTAAAAACATACAAATTGAAAGAGTAAACATCGATCTCAAAACTGCATTTATAATATTCTCTTAATATATTAAATTCATTATCATTTGGAGATGATTATATTTATTTTAATTTAAAAAGTCATGTGACATTTGCAGTGATTACACAAACCAATTCATGAGTACATTCGTCACACACAGATTTTATAGTCTTTGCCGTTTTCTTGATGCAGTCTTTTAATCTGCAGCGAATTTTTTTTTTTTTTAATAGCATAAATTTAAAGAACATTTTAAAAAAATTTCCATCATGTTATATATATATGATATAATAAATGTTGAAACTATAAAAATATTTTAAATAGAGTTTGTTTATTACTTTTTTATTAATTTAGTTTTTTATTTTACTCAGAAAGTCTATAAATGGCCTAGTTTGTCTAACGATATATAATACGTATCACTATTTTTTAATATCATTTATGTAATTAATATATTACAGAGCTATATCTTAGTATGAATGAGTGCATTTATGTGCCCTTTATTAGCTCATTTTATTAAGATGTGTAAGATATTATATAGTAGCCAAATTCATAATTGTGGGTTATGACAATACACGGCAAACTAATTTCAGCTCTTTCAAGTCAATGTCATAATTACAGGTCAGAATATGCTTAAATTCTTATTTTCATTATGCAGATTTTACTTGGTTTATTTCAAATTGTGTGAGATGAAATATAATCAGTAAATGTGATTCTGCTTATAGATAAGCACACAATAAAAAAGGGGGCTCCCCTGAAACCGGTTCTGTGAGCTTTGTACTACTAACACAATTCAAAGTTTGGTTATTATATTAATCAGCTAATAAAGATTGCTTAAATATACTCATTCATTAACATTATTATGAACCACATGATTTAAGGTAGTGGTAGAATGTAGACTCCACAGCTCAAAATTATCGCAAACATATTAATTAACTGCCAAACAATAAACCCATTCAATTATTTGCTCATGATTATTATATATGCAAAGTTACACTGTATATTTAGATTTGTTTTTTATTTATTACATTTTCATTATTTTATAATAGATATAATTTATTTTTTTTATTTGGTTTAATATGACCACTAAAAAACTAATAATCTTTCAGAGACGAATTGTAGTAAAGGGACAAAAAACTAGTTGAATCTGTTTATAAACAAAGCAAAACTCTCCATACAGCATTGCCACCCTGTGCCAACCAGAGTAATCAATGAATGCCAGAAGGCTTGTGCATAAAATCCCTATCTAATGCCTACTCATCCAATATCCCCAGACTAGTTTCTGGCTTGTGGCCATCGTCAGTGAGGAGCTTTGGATCTGAGAGTACTGCACCTAGATCTTAGGATCTAATGCAACCCTCCAGCACCCACCTTTTATCTCTATTTAACTACAAAACTATGAGAATGAAATTGAAAACACAAAAAATATTTTCAATCTAAGCTCAATAGCTTATATAGTCATATGGGTCTGAACTCAGTTCAGCAACCGTACATTTTGGTGTCTTTGGTTCTTTAACAACCATAGCCACCATTATCCTATTAGGCAGGATTGGTGTTAAACCATTAAGCATCACATGATCACTATCTCTTAATACTAGCACATATTTGTTTATAAACAAAGCAAAACTCTCCATACAGTATTGCCAACCAGAGCTTTGTTTATAAACAAATATGTGCTAGTATTAAGAGATAGTGATCATATGACTATTAATTTAGTTGAATCTGTATTTAAACATTTCCATTTTGTTCATTTATAATCTTTTGTGTTAAACTCATGTTTATATCAACTTTTATACAGCGTTATTAATTTTTAAGCATAGTAAACATTTTTTTAAATGTATAAGTACTTTGAACTGCAAAATAAATTTATTTGGTTTTCAGGAAAATAAGATTTTATAATATCCATTTAACTTCATTTGAAGAGAAATGTAGCACTACTTCTCAAATTGTATTCATTTTAACATGTAAATTTATTCACTTTATTTTAAACAGTAATGGTTTTATAATGATTAACATTTCTTCTTTTCGATGGCCCTTGTGACATTTCTGCAATTTTTTGATGGGATGTAACACATTTATAAATATTTCCTGGATAGCATAAGTTATAACTCGTCACCTTATAATTATTGCTTTCGGTTAATAATAATTGCCGTAATGTAACTAATTCCATTTTTTTATTTGATTCAAAATCATTATTCCTTAAGGTAATTCTATTAAGAACCCCTAATATCAATTTAAAAATCTATCAAATACTTATGTAAAATTTTTATTATTTTTCTTGAAAACTTACACCAGTCTGATGATTGTTTTCTGTATACTTAAAGCTAATGTCATGTTTATAAATGCATTTTCATATAGTAAGTAGAATGTAGTAGACAATCATTCTTTTTTAATCATAATTAGGAGAAATTTTTTATAATTAGTTCGTTGATTAAATCATAAAATAGTATTGAGTTATGATGTTATTAGATGTATTTATTGGGATAAAAATCAGTCCCATTTTTGTATTCCATCTATCATTTCTCAATATGTATTTTTATCTGCTTTCAGAATTTCATGTAGTTAAAGATGCAGTTAAACCATCTCTAATCAACCATGCATTCATTGCTCTAATAATATATTATTTTTTTATTGTTTATTTAATGTAATTTTCAATTGCATATGGATAGTGTATTAACCATACAGAAAAGGATACAATTTTAATATGTTGCAATCTTCGCCAATTTCATGGACGGTGAACCATGATTTACTTCAGCTTTCATGCATTCATTGCTAATGTATTATTTTTTTGTTGTTAATTTAATGTAATTTTCAATTGCATATGGATAGTGTATTAACCATACAGAAAAGGATGCAATTTTAATATGTTGCAACCTTTGCCAATTTCATGGATGTTGAACCATGATTTACTTCAGTTTTCAATTATATTTATGTATATTTTAAGTGTGTGTGTGTGCAGAAGTCAATTAATTATCTCTGACTTGGTTCAAATTTATTTGTTAGTTTTCACTGTGGTCTACCTGAAATAAGATCTACTTCTGCTTATCTGCAGATATAAGTAGACATTATCTGCATGTCTGGCTAATTATTTATGGAGGAAAGATTTTTTTTTTTTTACAAAACTAGATTATGAAGTCCATAACCTTGCATTGATATTAGTGGTATAGATTATTATGTATTTGCAATTTTTTCAATCTTATTTACTGAAATTGAAAATTAAAAACTTGTAATCAGTTTTTGATATTGTGAATTGATGGGTGACATTTTGAATATCTTGTATGAAGGTATTGAAATCGGTCACTTTCGTAAAATTTTTGTTTTCTGATGAAGAGGATTTTACATTACTATAAATTATTTTATTCTTTTTATCAATAGCTTCATTATGAGATTAATTTATTCATAATATCATGAAAGGTTATTGAGGAGTTCGCAATCCAATGAATAAGTCTTCAAACATTTTTTGTGAATATATATCTATGTGCATATTCATAAAAGTTTTTTTTTTTTGTAGGAAAACTACCTCAAGTACTACTACTCGCACTAGAGCTGCTGCTGCTTCTAGTGGAGGAATGTGGAAATTTTATACTGATGATTCTCCAGGCATAAAAGTGTAAGATTAAATATAT
>JAQFVV010006208.1:12973755-13137204 GCA_028023455.1 Epiperipatus broadwayi | reverse complement strand
TTATTTTTTTTAAATCAAAAAAATCTCGAATTGTGTTCTCTTGTAATGGATCTTTTATTCCTCATCTTGAAATGATAGTTAGTAAGACTTTTAAAGTCATGGGTACCATTTTTTAGACATGGTCATCTTTTCAGTAATGATACAAAGGTGAAGTTGTACTTTTTATTGATTCTTCCTATTATTGAATACTGTTCAATAATTTGGAACCCTAGTTCTTGGCAGGGATGTAATTTGTTGCAGTCTATTTCAAAGAAGTTTCTTGGAAGAGTAAAATGATTAATCTTTCATCTAGACAAAAGTATAGAGATCTTAAATATCTTTATAAGATTGCCAATAAACAAGTTATTTTATCAGATGTAATTCCAACTATTTTAATTAGATCTTTGGGTTATGATACTAGAATTGTTTTTGTATATCAGATTTAAACATACCATTCTAATATTAAAATAGGCAAAACTCTCACTATATATTCTCCTTTTTTTTAGATTACCATCTTTATATAATCAGATTGGGAGTAACATTAATCTTTGTGCCATTGATTATAAGAAATTTTTAAATCTTATTAAACTTAAATGTTATGGTTAGTTAATTTTAAATTCAAATTTTATTTTATTATGTATTCATTTATATGTTCATTTTATGTCATATGTTTTATCCCTTTTATTGTAATGTGCAAATTATAATTGGCTCTTTGCTGTTGTTTAGCACTTAAATAAATTAATTGAATTATTATTATTATTATTATTATTATTATTATTATTATTATTATTATTATTATTATTATCTTGGATTGTCCCCATCCCCAGACAGGTTTCGACCTATGGGTCTCTTCAGTGAGGAGTTGGGACATTAGATCTAAAAAACCAACTCAAGCAAAGCATTTATCTAAAAGATAATTGTTAGAAGAAGATCTGAAACTTTTAGACATCTACATGTCTTTAAAGTCAGCTCTCCAACTGAAAAAATCATATGGGCCTGAACTTAATTCAGATACTCCATATATTAGTAGGCTTAGCTCTTTAATTTAGCTAAAGCCACAACAGCAAAATAATAATAGTAATAATAACAAGTCAGATGTCACATGACTTATATATAGCTTGCACTTACAAATATGTAAAAATTAAGAGCGTGCTAATAGCTCTAAACAAGCTTTTTTTTTATTTATGATAAATGCTACTACAAGAGAAGGCATTCAAATCATTTTTATCTTGGATTGTCCCCATCCCCAGACCGGTTTCGACCTATGGGTCTCTTCAGTGAGGAGTTGGGACATTAGATCTAAAAAACCAACTCAAGCAAAGCATTTATCTAAAAGATAATTGTTAGAAGAAGATCTGAAACTTTTAGACATCTACATGTCTTTAAAGTCAGCTCTCCAACTGAAAAAATCATATGGGCCTGAACTTAATTCAGATACTCCATATATTAGTAGGCTTAGCTCTTTAATTTAGCTAAAGCCACAACAGCAAAATAATAATAGTAATAATAACAAGTCAGATGTCACATGACTTATATATAGCTTGCACTTACAAATATGTAAAATTAAGAGCGTGCTAATAGCTCTAAACAAGCTTTTTTTTTTTTTTTATTTATGATAAATGCTACTACAAGAGAAGGCATTCAAATCATTTTTATCTTGGATTGTCCCCATCCCCAGACCGGTTTCGACCTATGGGTCTCTTCAGTGAGGAGTTGGGACATTAGATCTAAAAAACCAACTCAAGCAAAGCATTTATCTAAAAGATAATTGTTAGAAGAAGATCTGAAACTTTTAGACATCTACATGTCTTTAAAGTCAGCTCTCCAACTGAAAAAATCATATGGGCCTGAACTTAATTCAGATACTCCATATATTAGTAGGCTTAGCTCTTTAATTTAGCTAAAGCCACAACAGCAAAATAATAATAGTAATAATAACAAGTCAGATGTCACATGACTTATATATAGCTTGCACTTACAAATATGTAAAATTAAGAGCGTGCTAATAGCTCTAAACAAGCTTTTTTTTTTATTTATGATAAATGCTACTACAAGAGAAGGCATTCAAATCATTTTTATCTTGTTTAGAGCTATTAGCATGCTCTTAATTTTACATATTTGTAAGTGCAAGCTATATATAAGTCATGTGACATCTGACTTGTTATTATTACTATTATTATTTTGCTGTTGTGGCTTTAGCTAAATTAAAGAGCTAAGCCTACTAATATATGGAGTATCTGAATTAAGTTCAGGCCCATATGATTTTTTCAGTTGGAGAGCTGACTTTAAAGACATGTAGATGTCTAAAAGTTTCAGATCTTCTTCTAACAATTATCTTTTAGATAAATGCTTTGCTTGAGTTGGTTTTTTAGATCTAATGTCCCAACTCCTCACTGAAGAGACCCATAGGTCGAAACCGGTCTGGGGATGGGGACAATCCAAGATAAAAATGATTTGAATGCCTTCTCTTGTAGTAGCATTTATCATAAATAAAAAAAAAAGCTTGTTTAGAGCTATTAGCACGCTCTTAATTTTACATATTTGTAAGTGCAAGCTATATATAAGTCATGTGACATCTGACTTGTTATTATTACTATTACTATTATTATTATTATTATTATTATTGTGCATATTATCATCATTAACCATTATCAATCCACTGTAGGATGAAGGCCTCTCCAAGTTTAATCCATCTTCTCCGATCTTTAGTTTCTCTTCTCCACATCACCCCTGCACACTTTCTTATTTCATCCTTCCATCTCACATGGAGTCTCTTTCTGGGTCTTTTACAATCTCTTGGAATTCAGTTTAAGATTTCAATTGTCCATCTATTATCATTTCTTCTAGAAATATGTCCAGCCCAACTCCACTTCAATCTTTTTTTTTCAATGAGATCAGTAACACCTGTTTGTTCTCTTACTTATACACTGCATTTTTGATCTCTTCTTGTTACTCCCAACATGCATCTCTGCATCTCTCCATACTTCTTTGAGTGTTTTGGAGTCTCTGTATTGCTTTTCTATTAAGTGTCCAAGTCTCAGGTCCAGAAGTAAGAACTGGTAAAACACATTTGTTAAAAACCTTCCTTTTTAAATACGTAGGCATATTTCCTCTTAGTATCAAGTTATTTCTATCAAAAGCACTCCAAAAAAGTTTAATTCTATGATTAATTTTATCCATTATATTTCCATCTGTATTAATAATCTGACCAAGGTATTTGTAACTGTTAACTTCTTCTAATTCATCATAATCGATCTTTATTTTCATATTTTGAGAAAATCGATTAAACAATACTTTAGACTTTTTAACATTTATCTTTAGACCTACTTTAATACTTTCATCTGATAACTCCTGCAACATTTCCTGCAGCTCTGAAGCATTATTTGCAAAAACAACTATATTATCTGCAAAATATAAATGACTTAAATGATCTCCATTCACTTTCACTCCTTTAGTTTCCCATTTTAATTCACAAAATACTTCTTGCAACACTGCTGTAAAAAGTTTTGGAGATATGGAGTCACCTTGTCTTACACTTTTCTCAAAATGTGTTTTTTAATGTTTTTATGATTACTGAAATTAGTGATAATTAAAAACTGTAAAAGTTACTGATGTCAAAATGATATAATATACACAGCTTTTTATTCTTAATGGATTTTCAGTTTTGAAAGTTGTTGTTCTTAATTTCTTTTCTTCGTCTGATCAAGTGTTTTCCAAGTTGTTTTACCTCAGAATATATAATATCTCGGAGTATATAACACCTTGGCGTATACAATATATACTATCTTAACCGATTACTACATCTTTAATTTGTAGTTTGAATAATTACTTTTTAGACGTATTGGAAAGCGACACAATTTTACTGTTATCAGAATAATATAAATTTTATAAAACTTTAATTAAGGATTAAGAAGTAACACGATTGAAAACTGCATAAACTTATTGGCGTTAAAGTTATATGATATATACAGATTTTTATTCTTAATGGATTTGAGTTTTGGAAGTTATTTTTAAAGAATACTTTTAAACTAGAGAGAACCCTTTGGGTTGTTCCTGGCTGTGAAGCCCTGCTGTGATATTAATTTGTGGAGCAACAAAATTGTAAGTGTGATAAGTTCTCTGAAATTAGGTGTTGGTGATGATGCTAATATTATTTGGTCCCTTACCAACTGAGTAATATGGTCCTGGTCTATGATGAGACATACCAGAACTCATGTCTTTATCCCTTTGTTCTCAGTACTAACTATATTAGAATAATTGTTTTCCTTTCTAGTTTTGTAAATTGCCTTTAAATCACTTAATATATTTCCAACAATTCTTTAAAGGTGTGTCTGTTGGAAGCAATTAAAGCCTGTTCCATGTGCTTTGGCAAGTTCCTTTTTATAATTTGGATAATCTGGTCTCTTGTAAATTGGACATTTTTATTTTTGATATCTGCCTCTGAAAGAATTGGGTGCAATGGCCCTTCTGGGGGAGTATCTATTTTGACTGAACTGGGACCTAATATCTTGCTTGTCTGCATACCTAAACTCAGTTTAGGTCTAAGGTTTGTGGAACATGAACTTCCACCAATTTTTAACTGATGAATACAGTTGGTTACTCACAATAGTTAGATTTATCATCTCCTCTAACTGGCTGAATGAGAATAATCCCATAGTATTTTCATCAAAATCTCCTCTAAACACCTTTAATTTCACTATACTAGAGTTTGATCCCTGAAGATTACTGCTTAAATTATTCTCATTTTGGATAAAACTAATTGAGGGTAAATTAGTCATATTGTTCAAGTTTTCTTCCCTTATACTATCATATATTGACATTTTATTATTGAGTAAAAGAAGTTTATGACTGTTAAACCTGTGATATGCCTTTTGCTGGTGATTAGAGTTTTATCTGCTTTATTTTGTCCTCCATGTCTACTATCTTGCAACTAAAACTTTGTTTTGCATTCTTAGGTAATTTCATACTTTTTGTATTATGGTTCTATTATTTTCTACATCAAGCATGATTTCTTCCTGTTTGTAGAAATACTGTCTAACTCTCCCTGTTTCGAATTTTCACCCTCACTTATCTATCCTTTTATGTTGACTATGTTATTCTGTGCCCCTCTAAATGTTTCAGCAATGTTTTATCTCCTACAATTTAACCTATCTTTATTATTTCTTTATGTTCAGTACTGGCCATTATATTCATATCCTCAACCTCTGCCTACATGCAACTTACCTCACCATGAAACTTCACCTTAAAATCATCTTTTAGCTTCCTCAATTTTGCTGATTCTTCTCACCATGTCCCTAAACTCTTTCTGAGTCGTATTAGCTTTATCATTCAGATTTTCACCCTCTTTTTAAATCTCCCTTGAGTTAAATCTACCATCCTTCTGGTTTCCTTCCTCAGCTCTTCAAACCTTGCATTACATTTGTCATCTGAGTTCTTTGAATTGTGTGATAGATGCATCAAACCTCATCTTGATTTCACCCATCACTTCTTTAAAATCTTCCCCTAAAATCTTCCCCTAATTCTGACTTCTGCTCATTTAGTCTTTTATCAATTTTTCTTTTGTCCCACAAATTTTGTACTAAAATCTATTTTCTACTCTTCAAAGCTTTTATTAAAATCTATTCTAATTCCTGTAACTAACAGATGATCATTTTCATGATATCTGGACTTGTAATTCCAGAACTTACTTCTGTATTGGCATTTTTCATAATGATGACAGTATTTATATAAGATAAAATTACTAGTTCAGTTTTTTTTTAGTAAATGGTTCTTTATTATTTTTATTTTTAACTTTATTAGTAACAAAATATTTACAAGAATATTTACATTAAGAGCTTTTTACATTTTTTTAAAAATAATTTTTAATATCTAAGGATGTTTTTAGAATATAATGATTTGAAACAAGATGATTACTGTCACCACATTATCAACACATTAATGAGCAACTAAGGAATACATTACTAGTTCACTTTAAACAATATAATCCTATTTAAATAAATAAGCAATATTAGTTATGATTAATGTTCATTTCCAAGCAAACTACATCAATCATGGTTTAAAATATTGATGGGAAAGTTAAAAAAGAAAGTGTTTTATCCTTATCATTAGTTATAAGGTCTCTGTACAGATGGAGATTACATAATTTTATTATCTCAGGTGGCAGTGGTTACAAATTGTGCCACTCAGCAGGGCATCAAACTGTTCCAATGTGAAGTGTGACTATATGGATTGTGTTGTCCATGAAGTAGAGACTCTATTTAAATTAAGTTAGTAGATTAATCACACATAAAATTAATCTAAGTAGAATAAGAGATTTTATGTGTCTTAATACAAATTTTCTCACTTATACCAACACATTATTTAAAGAAATTACTTAGTGATAAGTGCTAGCTCTTAAAATATAGAAAAGTACAAGACAATAATTTCATACTAAGCAATTTATGCTTTTTGATTATTATTTACAAATATATATTTCTGATAGGATAATTAATCCATAATTCAGCAATGCATGAAATTAAAAATAATATTCACAAACTCTCTATATATTTGTAATACAAGCTTTTTAAATTAGGTCATGTGACATATGACTTTATTTCTTTGTAATTTTATTTTTTGCTATAATGGCTTTGGTGATTTTACATAGCTAAAGTTATAATATATGGCATATCTGAACGTGGTTCAATCCCATATGGCTATTTAAGTTAGATAGATGGATTGGAAGACATACAGATGTCTGAAAAGTTCAGATTTTCTACTTAATAGTTATTCATTAGATAAAGTGCTGGGCTTATCCTAGTATTTTTAATCTAATGCTTGAATATCCTAGCACCTCACTGACGCCACCAGTAGCAGAAACCAGTCTGGGTTTGCGGATATTCTCAAAGCTTGTTATGAGCTTATTTGCCAGCTATATATATATATAATATAATATATCTACAATTTATAAAAGGAACTATGGATATGTAAAAAATATAATAAACAAACTTCTTACATTGTATTGAGATTAAATGTTCTGTCCTGTGCAAAAAAAACAATAGACATATATGCATGTGTATAACTACATTTTAGTAAAAGATATCAATAAATGTATTTAATTTATTATGATTTAATTAGACTAATGAATAAGTAAGTTATTTATACTTGCATAAACCGATGAAGTGGTAATTTTGAATAATGATTATTATTTATTTTAATCATATTTTTTTGATACCATTAATTCTAAAATAAAAGAATTAACATAAATAATTATAAACAAGGCAAAACTCTCCATGTAGTAGTGCCATCCTGTGCCAACCAGAGTAATCAATGAATGCCAAAAGGCTTATGCATAAAATCCTCATCTAATGCCTGACCTTTTATCTCTACTTAACTATAAAACTATGAAAATGAAATTGGAAAACACAAAAATATTTTCAATCTAAGCTCAATAGCTTATATAGTCATATGGGTCTGAACTCAGTTCAGTACCCATACATTTTAGTGTCTTTGGCTCTTTAACAACCATAGCCACCACTATCCTATTAGGAAGGATTGGTGTTAAACCATTAAGCATAACATGATCACCATCTCTTATACTAGCACATTATTGTTTATAAACAAGGCAAAACTCTTCATACAATAGTGCCACCCTGTGTCAACCAGAGTAATCAAGGAATGCCAGAAGGCTTGTGCATAAAATCCCCATCTAATGCCTACTCATCCAATATCCCCAGACTAGTTTTTGGCTTGTGGCTTCATCAGTGAGGAGCTTTGGATCTGAGAGCACCTAGAACTTAGGATCTAATGCAACCCTCCAAATATAAGCTATTGAGCTTAGATTGAAAATATTTTTGTGTTTTAAATTTCATTCTCATAGTTTTATAGTTAAGTAGAGATAAAAGGTGGTTTGTGGAGGGTTGCATTAGATCCTAAGATCTAGGTTCAGTGCTCTCCAATCCAAAACTTCACACTGATGAAGGCCACATGCCAGAAGATAGTCTGGGGATATTGGATGAGTAGGCATTAGATGGGAATTTTATGCACAAGACTTCTGGCATTCATTGATTACTCTGGTTGGCACAGGGTGGCACTATTGTATGGAGAGTTTTGCCTTGTTTATAAACAATTATGGGCTAGTATAAGAGATGGTGATCATGTGATGCTTAATGGTTTAATAAATAATTATAATAAACATAGATAAATTTCTGAATAAAATTTAATAACTCATGGTAGGCATTAATTGCTTGATAAGAATATGTTTATTAGAAGTTCAACACTAAATAAAATATGCCATATTAGCAGTATGTGAAAATTTGAAGTATTGTTACAAGATTTCCTATTAGTACATAGATGCCTCTGAAAATAATCATCTGTTTATTAATGATACACAATATATTATGTAAGGGATCCAAATTCAGACTTTCACCCAACCCTCAACTCTTCATCTCATCTCATGTTGTTGACCCACCCGATCACATACATGTTGAAAAGATAAATAATTACCAATATATGTATTTTATGCTAAATCAGCATCATCAGTTGGTCTAGATTACTGTCTCCACTCATATATAGAAGCTGAGCACTGATTCTATATATGTGTGGAGATAGTAATCTGGACCAACTGATGATTGCTGGTTTAGCATGAAATACATATATTGGTGATTATTTATATTTTCAACATGTGTGTAATCAGGTGGAGTAATATTAGATGGCATGGAGAGTTGAAGGTTGTGTGAAAGTCTGAGTTTGAATCTCTTATATATTACATATGTGCAGATGTGTGTAAGCCTGTAGAGGGCATTAAATTAAATATATTATATGATCAGTTAAATGTGAATGAACTATGATTTTAAATATATATATACATGTGATTACATCATTCTAATTTCTTTACAGAAAGCTGATGTTTTATTCCTATGTTATATAGTGATTCTTAAATACTCACAAATACACATACACTGAATGTTATTTGTGAAAAATCATCTGACTGATATGAAGTAACCAGATATGATGTTATAATGATGGTAAATAGAACTAAGTTAAAGTTTCTCTATAGATAATCCTTTTATAATATATATATTAATTAGATATTAATATTTAATATAAAATATTTGCCTATATTTATTGGAATCGAATATTTCCATGAATATTTTGGTGAAATGAAATTTAATTTAGAACACAAGTTCTAAATGACCAGTCATTGCTAAATCATTACAATTTCATTTGTTTAGGAGAATAGTTGCTAAACTTTTAAACTTCCATGAATAATATTCATTAAGGCTGTAGCCTCAAGCACACGCGTATAAAATGCGATAGTAGAGACCTCTACATGTCTTAAAACCACAAGCTTACTCTTTGGAAGAAAAGAGGGGAACCTTTCTTTACTTCAGCCTACTTTCTATATAAATAGGTGAAGCTGAAGCCGTTCGATCTGAGAGTGTGAAGCTATTCAATACTTCACTAATTAAGTCCACATTTTTTATTACACATTAATACTTGTGAAATCTTTCGATTTACAACGAGTCAATGGAAAGATTTTATAGTGAGAAATCTATTACGATAATTTAAAGTTGTAATTATAAATTTATTTAAACGCACATTGATTACGTAAATAATATTCATTAAGACTGTAGCCTCAAGCACATGCATATAAAATGCGATAGTAGGGACCTCTACAGGTCTTAAAACCACAAGCTCAGGCTACAGCCTTAATGAATATTATTTACATAATCAATGTGCATTTAAATAAATTTGTAATTAAAACTTCCATGAAGTAAACTTTCTTTATACAGAACTTCATAAATATATACATTCTTACTCCAGTAATGAGATAAAGTTTGCTAAATTTTAATTTTCTTCCATAATAGATGAATGTATATAAGAAGTCAATATGCATTAAAAGAAAAGGAAACTGTTTCTATCTCCTCTCGTGGTTTTTTAATAATATTCCTAGTTGATATGATTATACACAACTTCCTTACAATTTTATTTACAAAAGTAAGAAAGACATTTATTATTATTGTTTTTTAAATATTATTTAAACATTAATCATTTTTACACATAAACATCACATGACCACCACTTCTTATGCTTGTGTATAACTGTTGTTAAAACAGGCAAAACTCACTATATGTATTGCCACACATAGCAAGCTAGAGTATTCAGTGGATGCCAGAAAGCTTGTGCATAAAATCCCCATCTAGGGCCTACTCATCCAATATCCCCAGACTAGTTTCTGGTTTATGGATTTTATGCACAAATCTTCTGGCATCCATTGATTACTCTAGCTTACTGTGTGTGGCAATACGTATAGTGAGTTTTGCCTGTTTTAACATTTTTACACATAGCAGGTTTATGTAAAATTGACATTTCTTGTTTATTTCTAATATTCCTAGTGTAATATTACAGGTGTCTATGAATGTGTATGTAAATAATGATTATTGACTGCCGAATAAAGTAATGAGCTATTTTAATGTATATAAAAATGTTATACTGCATATGGTACTATTAATAATTCTAGTTATAAGGGAATCATTTCACTCAAGAGGTTTAAATGATATATTAAATGAAAAAAAAATTATAATGTACATTTTGACTATAAGAGGTGATATATACCTTAATGGTACAATATATGTATTTGTATATGTATATTGTACCTGCCCAGATTAGAGCTGTATATTACAGTATATAAAAAAAAGTTTTTGATTTTATTTAATTTCATTTGACTTGATTTATGGATAATGAAAGGGTTGAAGTATAAATGTTAACTAGATAAACATGACTATCACATGATCACATTTCCTATACTAGCACATTAATTGTTGATAAACAGAGCAAAACTCTCCTTTTAGTATTGCCACCTGTGCTAAACAGAGTAATCAATGGATGCCAGAAGGCTTGTGCATAAAATCCCTATCTAATGCCTACTCATCCAATATCCCCAGACTAGTTTCTGGCTTGTGGCCTTCGTCAGTGAGGAGCTTTGGATCTGAGAGCACTGCATCTAGATCTTAGGATCTAATGCAACCCTCTAGCAATCACCTTTTATCTCTACTTAATTACAAAACTATGCATTAGATCCTAAGATCTAGATGCAGTGCTCTCAGATCCAAAGCTCCTCACTGACGAAGACCACAAGCCAGAAACTAGTCTGGGGATATTGGATGAGTAGGCATTAGATAGGGATTTTATGCACAAGCCTTCTGGCATCCATTGATTACTCTGTTTAGCACAGGTGGCAATACTGTATGGAGAGTTTTGCTCTGTTTATAAACAGGACTACCTAATATTTTTAAATAATATCATTATTTATTATTAATATTATTATCAAATTAAAATTGGTTGTTGTCAATCTTAAGAATACATATAAATAAGTGAATAATGAATAAATATAAAATGAATTACCTGAATAAAACCATTATTATTAATTATTATGGGTCCATTTTGTTACTACATCCATCATCACAACTTATTTATTGCAAAATTAAATATATCCTATTTCATATATGTTTGTTTATTTATCTTTTTTTATAGAAATATATAAAGTTTATATATTAAAAAATATATATTTTATTAGTACGTATAGAAAATGTCATGTGAATTCTTTGTTTTTAGTTGAAAATGAAAAATAATATTGAAATTGTAAAATGGACCATTTTTATTTTACTGTATCCAAAATTTTTTAACCTTTTGACTGACCTGCTCGTTTTTAATCGAGGCAATTTGACATCACTGTAAATTGCTTAGTTTTTGTACTACGTTTACGGTTTTGACGTCATTTTTTAGAACGCAAAAAGTTTTATAATATACTGCCATCTATTGAATTATTTTACAAGTAAAAAATCAATAAAAAGACGATTTATGTCAAACAAAAACAAAGCACTGCCTTTTCACATCTTTTCTTGAATCTTATTGGCTGTTGAAATTTTGTAAACAAAAGAAAATGGAAAAGCTCCACCTTCTCATCATCTTTTCTTGAATCTTATTGGCTGTTAAAATTTTTATATGGCTGCCAAAAATTAAAAAGTTACGAACGCTTTTGTTTTATTTTGAAAATGATAAACGAATGTTTTAGAGCATTTTAAAATATTTTTTGATGAAATACAACTAAAATACAAATTATTTTCATATAATATGTCAAAAATAAATATTATTTTACAAAAATAGTTAAGATTTTAGCAAGAATTATTTATTTATTGCAAAGTCGGGAAAAAAAATCATAACGTGAAATTGATGATTGACGTTTCTTTTCATGTCAACCGTAACAAATATTTTTAAAATTAAAAATCAAAATTTATTTTTGAACAAACTTTCGTTTATTTTTATAATGTGAGAAATTACTAATATACTTTTTAAAAACGAAACTAAAGTGAATATATTTAAAAAAACGGTCAATAACTTTTGAAAAATTGATACATTATTTTGTGCATCGGCCAATTAAAAGCTTTGAGTGTTACCACCTGCGGCGAATGAACAATTAGTCACTTGAAATTAATCTTTATTTTTTATTTATTAAATGGAGAAAAATATTATTAGACTGCATTGAGTTATCATTGAGTCCAATTGAACAGTTGTCTTAGTAACATTAATGTCAGCAAAGAGCGGTTATAAATAGAAGTGAAATGTTTTAACTCTAGTTGTTATTATAAATTTTATTAAACGCACATTATTATATTAAGTAATATTTACTAAGGCTGTACTACCTTCGAATTTTTCAGACGCTTATTCATAAGGTGCAGCTCTAGTTGTTATAACTTTGTTATTGTTCAGAACGGTCACTTTTACATCCATCTTTTAAAAATTATCAATTTTATTTTAAAAGTGATTAATTTCTAAAATAATGAAAGAATAAAGAATTAAACTGTCTGTCCATTCAATTGAAGGCAGATCATTGATAAAATTCCAAGGGAAACAATAGATTGTATTATAAAAAGAAGAAATACATCAAAATTTGTTTTATTACAAGTAAGTTATAAAATATTACGTTATTAAAAATTTGGGATTATATATATTTGTGATGAATACAAATCCCATGCTGTATAATATGGATATCATACTTTTGATCAAGGAATTTTACAAGATTGATTAATTTAATTTCTATGTGATATTAAATAGACTGAAATTTCACCTTACTGCTAGCATTTACTACTCACTTGGATCCTAACTGAATTTCGTCAATGGATGAATGTCTCATCATATATAATTGGGAAAAAAAGAAATACCAGTGGTGTATAATATTACCTCATCCAACCAACTACTCTTTCTAAAATAAATTGGAAATGTATTTGAATAAAAGGGAAAGGTATTGGGATAAAAGATCCTCAATTATTTTTATTATTATTCATGCTTGTCTCTTTTCTACTTCAAGAAGAATTGTTTCTCTGCATTTAAATCAAAAACAATGAAACTAAGGTTACAATGGAACAATGGGTAAAAGGGGGAGGTGAGACTTTTCATCTATGTGTATATTTTTCATTAAAAAAAGTATGTTTGTTTATATTTCTGTGTTAAAATATAGAATCAAATAATATGTAGATTTTATGTAGTAAGCTATCTACACAATAAACAGTGGCAGAGATTTTTTTTAAGTTTAAACTCCTATCTCATTATGAAAATTAATTCCTGACTCAGTATTTTCAAATATTCATTTTCTTTTAATTTAAAATTTAACTTAGGAATATTTGAATAGAAGAGTTTAAATGCAATCAATTTTATGTTACTTCAATTATTTATAAGTTGTATTGGTGGATGAATAAAGTCAATTTTATTTGGTCACATTTTTGGATATATATTTTATTTAAAGACTAGAGAAGATATCTTGAAATTTCTCTAACAGTTTATATTGTCCATTGTTCTACAATATATTTGACAATCCATATATATATATTATTAATTTTTATAGAGTAATAGATGGCCAGATTTATTATATATAAAAGAGAAATAGTATTTGTACTTCTCAATTAATTGCAATTTTAGCCAATTGCATGCACGGTTTTTTTAATTACTATCATTATTAATTTTTATTATAAATTAATAAATTTAAATTTAATTGAAATCTAATAAACCTGTCTAATTTTTTTTTAAGTGTGCAAGATAATTTTTGGTAGTTAAATTTTAATCTAAGATCAAACTAATATTGTTAAGTGCAAAAGGATTTTATACATATCTATTTTATTATACAATTATTATTTAAATCTGATTAGATATAAATTTTATATTGTTATTACATTGAAATAGTTGTTTGCTTTTATCTGGATTAATATCAGTTGTATAAATAATTTCATTAGTCCATGGTTAATTATTAAGAGCTTTCTTATCTTGCCCAGTTATAAAGATCTTGATAGACTTTATTCTGTCATTAGTCAGAATGACCTGCCTTAATTATATTTAAACTTCTTTGAGGTGGATGTAAAATTAATTAGGCTATTAAATTTTATTGCCTGATTTAAATAAATGCCAATGATTATTTTATATGGTTTAATTGTCCTAAAATCCATTTTAATAATTGATTAAATGAAAATTTAAAATCGATGGTTAGGATTGGTTGATTATGATTCAGTAAATATCCAATAGAAACTTACTGTATGTTTGATATAATGATATGATTGGAAGATCACCTAACAGGCTTATTGAGCAATAATTGTATATTGATATAAAGTAGAGTATAGATAGGCTAATATTATTTAACATTATATTAAACTTAATATAAAACTGATTAATGGTTTTATTTTATTTAAACATTGGAGATTTTATAAGTTTCTAAAACATTCTCAAAATGCTATCATAACCATTTATAAACTGGTTTATTTAGTTAGAGAATATCATTAAATTTTATCACAAATTTACATTACTATATATAATATTTGATTCGTAAAGTATATCAGAACTTAGTTGGTTATTGATTTGATTTTGATTTTATTCAGTTACAAATTAAATGGTTATCTTAGGCATATATCATTGCTTAGGACCATGATATATGATTTCACTGTTTATTGTAGTTTATTTTGGGATAATAAATAGGTTTTGGTGATATCTGAAGAGATGAACTTGTTTGTTTTCTTTTGTTTTAAATGCTATCTGAATAAATTAGGTTTTAATAAAGATTGTCATCAGTATTTTAATTTAGTATAGTGGACAATCTAAATAGTTATTTATTGGAAACATTGTTATTGCATAGAGCAAATAATGACTGAGCTAGATAATTTTATACAGGTTATAACAGAGTTACTATTTATTGGTACATGATTTTCTCTATTATAAATAATATTTAAACCATAAGGGCACTTCTTCATTATCTTTTATTTAATTTTGTGTCAATAATAAATGGTTGTGTAAAAATCTATAGGGCAATTTATTTTGGTTCATGACAAATGCTGACCAAACCAATGTAAAGAGATAATGGGGTAGAAGACAATTATTATCCTGTTACAAAATATATTGTACTTTTACTTGACGATGACCACTCCCCTCCCTTAACTTCTATGATGTATGGTAGTTCTAAATAACAAACTTCTAGCTCAGCCAAATCAAATTTCTTTCTTTTATATAAAATTCTATTAATACAAATATTACTCATTTCATGCATTTCATGCGTAATATATTATACCAATATTAATACATTGTACAGGCTTAAACCTGCATTTATATATGTAATATATGTGGGATTCGAACTTAAACTTTCAAATGACCCACTACTCTCAGTGCCATCTCATATTGCTGACCCACCTGATCACACACATGTTGAAAAGATAATGGGTCAGCAATATGAAATGGCACTGAGAGTAGTGGGTCATGTGAAAGTCTGAGTTCGAATCCCGTATACCAATATTAATAAATTATTTAATAATAAAATAACTGTAATCATGAGACTTGCTACCTAATCATCCACTAAAGTACTCCTTTTTTAACATTAAGTATATAACCAAAAAGTATACCCTAAATGGCATAGGAATATTACAAAACACTACTCCACTAAAATACCAATGATATTCCCATGATGCACAGTAATGCAAGCAAATTATATTTAATATTGAAATTTTGTATGCTAAATTTAATTATTATATAATATTCATCAACTTATTAAAAAGATTGTATATCACTACTTTACTAACACTCCTTAACTCAATCAATATCTCAGGTAACTATTATTTCTTAAAATCAATTAATTTACATAATCAAATGTAGAGAGGGATTTTATTTACATCCAACTATGTTTAAAAATAATCAAGAAACAAATACACTAATCAATTCTTTCCTTTCAAAATAACTAACTGATTTTCTTATAAATTGACTAAAAACTCAATTAAAATTATTAGCTAATACTTATCACTATTAATTATCATAAACAAATTTAAAATAATTTCTTATCACTGTGTATTATAATCCAATCATTTTTATTTTTATATGGCATACTAATTCTGTTTTCATTATGATCATTGAGTAGGATGAAAACATTGAATAAATTAATATTAAAATATAGTATTATATGTGTATTTTTATATTGGACTATGTCCATCATCTAATAAGCATCAATTGATTAGAGCATTACCTTAAAACTCAATAATCAAGAATCTAAGGACCCATATTCGAATCCAGATGCTAGTACTTCCACTGATCAGGCCAACAACATCTGAAAAAGAAGGGAGAATAATAACTCTCGAATAAAACATTGTGCGTATACTAACCTGTTTGATGTGCTATTACTAACAGTTGAATGTATTTGGAATATTTAAATAAAGTTAAATTTTTCTAAAGACATTCAATACTCATATTAGATGATGGAAATAGTCCAATATAAAAATACAACTAAAACACTATTATCACAAACCTGCAGGAAAACACAATAGTATTATATGTATTGAACAGTCATAATATTTTATTATTAATTATTTTATTTAGATTATTTGCAATAATACCAAATATATTTAATTATTACAATATATGTGTGGTAATGATGATTAATAATGACTTGGAAACAAGAAAAGAGACTCTAAACACTTTATTATTTTAAAAACAAACATTAACATTTGTTAAACCAGCAAGCATCACATGATCACATCTCCAATACTAGCACTACTATATGGAGTTTTGCTTTGCTTCGTTTATTAACATTTGTTACAGTAGTAATACAAAATTTACAATAATTTACACATCTTATGTTTAATAAAAAATATTTAAACCACTAAACAACACATGATCACTATCTCTTATACTAGCACATAATTGTTCTGGCATCCATTGATTACTCTGGTTGGCACAGGGTGGCACTACTGTATGGAGAGTTTTGCCTTGTTTAATAAAAAAATATTTAACATATTATACAAAATTTTATCATCTAACATTAACAAAATACTTGTAATAAAATAAATACTTTATACTTCACTTTAAAATTATTTACATCTAGGATGTAGTATATTCCATACTTTACTCCTTTAGTATCCAAATACTTCTTAATATTTTTGTATTAAAATTATATCAATAAAATGTACAATTTGTATTTTACACATTCTAAATATTTCACAACCATATTCTTTTATGTTATCATTCATCCACCTTTAATATTCCTATAATATTATTATATAATTATAACTCTATAACATTATACTCCTTCCATTTTTATTATTTTTGTTATAAAATAAATGTTTAATTACTTAAATATTTATTAAGATATGGCACTTTATTATATCATTTATACCAGGGGTGGGCAAATAGCGGCCTGAGGGCCACATGTGGCCTGCCAAGAATAAGAAAAATCTACCTTGAACTGAGATTTCCTTTCCATGGGTGACCGAAGATTCATCTCATA
Source organism: Epiperipatus broadwayi (assembly GCA_028023455.1). Lineage (NCBI taxonomy): Eukaryota > Metazoa > Onychophora > Udeonychophora > Euonychophora > Peripatidae > Epiperipatus > Epiperipatus broadwayi. Next base: position 13,119,443 of record JAQFVV010006208.1, on the reverse strand, counting down.
TTTTCCACTAGGATGGCCACATCAATACACATGCGCAGGCGTAGATACGATGTGCAGTGCTTTTCCAGTTGATCTGGTTAATTCAATTTTGTCCTTGCATTAGCAAATATATACATTTCCAACTTTAGTAAAACCATGAACCCTCCGAAAAAATGTAAAATCAGTGATGAATGTTATGTGTTTAATGAAGAATGGACAAACAAATATTTCTTTGGTAATACAGGGAATAGAGCAGTGTTTATTGTATAATGAAAAAAAGGTGTGGCCCTCTTCTATCCTTTTTTTCCACAATGTGGCCCCTGATGCAGCTCTCCACCAACCTCTGTGGCCCCCGAGCCAAAAAAATTGCCCACCCCTGGCTTATACTAATAAAAATAATTATTAAGTTTTCTATCAATATCATCTCTTATACTTCAGACTTTCATTCTGTATTTTGATCTCTAATATCCCATAAAAATATTCCTAAAATCTTTATTCTTGCATTCTTTTAGCATATTATTTGTTTTATGTTTCATTCTTCTTGCAATAATTTGATTTATCTTAACATCATTTAAAAGTTTAGCTATTACCATTGCTTAAATCTACAATTATTTTATATGATGTATATACCAATGCGATTTTTGTGATAACAAGTGTGGGATGGATACCTTATAAAATTTTAAAAAACAATGATACCATAGATTAAATGTAACCTAAGGCCACATTTTATCTTGTGTCTACCTTAATTTTTTATTGGCTTTTATTTTAAGTTCTTACAGATTTTAGAAAAAATGTCACTAACTATTATATAATAAATACTTTAACTTACTCTATGCTGTATCATATTTAACCTTAAACAACACATCCCCAAAACTACAGGATTTCCAACAAATCTACTTTTCTGTACCTCTACTTAACATCTAACACTGTATAAAATATCTCAACATCACAAAATATTCACCATTTCTCAAATAACATCTATACTTATCCTTAGTATCTAATGCTTTAGAACATACCCAGTTAAAAATCCACAAAGCGCATGTGCATTAGCTTTATGGCTGATTATTAATATTACAGTTTATAAACAGTGCTATATAAAATAAATATTTCATTTATGTGTATATAATTTTAAATAAGAATGACGTATTGTAAATTTTAGGAAATTTTGCAAGTGTCATTCATTCAAACATAGTAAAAGTAATTTAAAATGATCGCTTAACATCTTCACACTCTCATTTCCAAATGCTTAAGATTTGCCCATACATAAATGTTTGGGTCAAAAAGATAGATGGATTCATTCTATATTTTTACAAAGACGTTATCTTGTGTTTGGAAGTGAGAGTATTCATTTATAGTTAAAAATCCACAAAGCGCATGTGCATTAGCTTTATGGCTGATTATTAATATTACAGTTTATAAACTGTAATGCTATATAAAATAAATATTTCATTTACAAATAGTTTATGATATAATTTATCATAAATATAATGAATCAGTTATCTTTAACTTATAAAAAGGTCAATCATACATTATAATAAATATATTCAATCCTTTATCATATACTTTCATGTAAATACACACATTATAATTCTATGGAATATATTTATTTTACCTGATTCCTTGTTTAAAATTCAATATCAATATTTTATATTTTATAAAAATAAAATTACCTTAATCATAATATCTTATGATTACCATTGATGACACTCGTGGAGATATAATTTCTGTTACTTAAATCTAAAAAAACATCATCATATGAAACAAATAATTATAAGTACTTAATATTATCTTAATATTATAATCCATATATTAAAATAATAAAAACCAAAAGTTTTCTTCAACTCCTTGAAAATAAAAAAAAATCACATTTCCAAGGGAATATTGGTTAATATAATAACTACAACCAACTGTTGCTTGAAAGAGGAGAGTTTTTTTTCTTCCCTTTTTCTCTCCTTTGCTCTTTTCCTATTATTTGTAAAATAATTAGGAAAATATTAATATAAATCCAAACAAAAATTATTTGTTGTCAAGTGTTGGTGGTCAAGAGGTCAGCACAACTGCCTTATAAGCAGTTGTCCCAGGTTAGTGGGTTTGCTTCCCGGCCGATGCTATGACATATAAAAGAAATTATTTATTTATAATAATAGTTTCATGCAGTATAAGTTCATAGTTCCTTCTATTCCAAGATTATTTAACCACTTAATAAAGACATTTTATATATTTTAAAAAATTTCAGTTTTTCCCTCAAACTGCAAAAATATATTTGTAGAATTATAAAGTTCTCAGATTTCATTTTTGAATAATTCATATTTAACATGTTAATATATTACCAATAGTGAGACAATTATCATCTAAATAAAGTCATTAACAAACTTATATCTGGAAATGTCAATAGTCTTAATAAATTATCTTTAACATTACTAAAGATAATATTTAGTAGAAAATCTTTTCTATCCTTATGTATATGAAAACTAATAAAAATAAATTCCTTACATCTTCTTTGCATTTTATGTAGGCAAAACAGTTTAATAATCTGAAAGGTTTTTTGTTGAAGTATATTTTTATCAACTCGAATGAAATTTTACTACTTTCCATTAGCAGAGGTTTATTGTCAGCTCTCCTGTAGAACATCAATGAGGATATTTTGGTTTTTTATTCCATGATGAAATTAATAAATAAACTTCTTAAAATATATTCCAGTTTTTTTATAAAATTATTGTTATCACTTTTAATGTTAAAACAATAATATTTCAATAATTTATACATAAATTTTTTACAACAAGAAATACAGTTTATTCCTCAAATCTTTTCTTGATTTCTCCCCTTTACCACCTGCTTAGCTTCTATTTATAGAAATTTTTTTACAATACCTGATTGGTTAATTATTTTCAGATGTCTGGCAAAAAATGAATATTAATTACTCTGGCTACTGTTATAACTAATATTATAAAATCAATATTTTTAATTTTAATAATGCAAAATTTAAACTATCTTTAAATAATAATATTCTCTTTGTTTAACATCAAATTTTGATAGTTAAAGTTTATCATTTACATTACGATTCAAATTATTGACTTTAAAAACTTTTTAAAAATTTATATAATTAAAATATAACATTTATGATTTAAACAATTAATAAATTGACAATGAACCCAAAAGTAAATTTTATTTATTATTTAATGAATGTGTATGTTTAGACCTATTAACACACACCTTGCTTTTATTTTATTATTAATTAAATGATTTTAAAACAATAAAAAACAACAATTTTCAATTTGATTATTAAGAATTATAAAAATATTAAGTTTTAATTATTATAATACTGATTTAAAACTACTTTACATAATTTTAGCTATTATTTATATTTTAAAATAAATAGCACAATTTATATTTCAAATTTATAACTTATAGATTATATCTTTCTAAGAAAATTAACTCAAATTTAATACTAAAGAAACAATATATTTTAACCACTTCTACAAATTAAATAACAGGTTTTATTAATCATTATATAAAATTTAATTTTTTTATTAAAATTGACCATTAACTATGACCATACAATGATGTAGCAAAATAGAAAGGCTACAGTACATATATAATATTGGCTGATTCTTATCTTTGGCAGAATAGTTAATTGGTTGAAACATTACATTAATATTTAATGCTAATGAATTTAAAATTCACTCATTCAATTCTGATGCAAGCTGTTACTGGTCAGGCCAGAAAATCTTAAATAAGAGGGAACAATAATATCTTTCAAAACATTGGATTATATACTAACTTATGTACGATTTAAATGCTAGTATATTGCTTGTACTGAACTTAATGTAATAAGAAGGGATTTGAACTCAGATTTTCCATCTCCCTATAACTATCTATTCCATCTTATACGACTGATACACATGACAACATACATGTGAAAAATATAAGTATTCTCCAATATACATATTTTGTGCTAAAACAGCACTCATCAATTGATCCAGATCATCATCTCCCACACATACATATAATCAGTGCTCAGTTTATATTAAGATAGTAAATCTTCAAACTTTAATGGACAGGCTTTGATTGTCTTCACTGTTCAACTCTTTAGTCATCCATATCATTGAAAATCTGATGATGGACCACCCATAGTCCATGTTGATGTCAGTCTTATTGTCATACCCATGTTCACTATCTATTGATGTTGTTTATATTTAAAAAGTACAAAATTATCACATGACACCAGTTTACACTATACTTATCTCTAGTAAACTTTGTGATGTATATGTGATGTGATGTGATGTATTGTGGCTTCTCCTTAAACGAAGTCAAGAATATCTCAGCAATTATGCCCAGATAAACGTATTAGCCACTTTATTTTCCATTCCCCACTCTAAATTTTCCCATATTCTGCTCCATCCCATTTCCACAACATAATCTTTGTCAACTCTATAACCTTTATATCTAAATCCCCTTTATCTTTCCCCAAACCCAGCATAAAAACCAATAATTCACTTTCTGTATAATCACTTTTTTCATATTTATTCTTCCATAACTTCATAACTTCCTTTCTGTTTTCAAGCATTTACATTCAATTAACAAATGCCTAATATTTTCTATTCCTTCTTTACATAATTTACAAAATAAATCACCCATTTTTTCCCATTTACATGTATATTCTCTTGTAGCTAAAGATCCCGTTCGAGCCTTAAATAATAAACTACTTTCCTTACTATTATCATATATTAACTCCCACCTAATATTCTGTTTATTTCTATATATATTTAAACTCTTTTTACTCTCCATACTATTTCTCCATCTCTCTAACTCCCTATTCTTTATTAATAAATCTATTCTTTTATCCCATTCCTTACTACTACAACACTCAACAATTCTCTTAATACAATCATCCCATCTTTTGTACAAATATACTGATATAAATTTTTTATCCAAATCTTTTGCATACCGCATTACCTTTCTCACCCATCTTGTTACCTGCCCTTTACTCACAACCCAATTAAATACTATTTTAGCTATCATGTGTTTTTTAGAGAGAGTGCATCACCTATAAAGAATATATCACATTAGCTGTATGTATTTATTAATTAATCAAATTCGATCTAATCCTCCAAAAAATAGATAATAGTCACACAGAAATAAAATGAGCCCCAATAAATTTAAGCCAGCATTACCAGTTATCAAATAATCAGAACGAAGAATCAAGGTATGACAAATATATAAATGTATTTAGATGTTTATCTTATAAGTTACATGTAATGCATTATTTATTGCATATATTTCTTTTAGGATTTCTATTTTTGCTCTATTATTAGAATCGTCATTCCATTGTAAAATCTACGAATTATTAACGTTAATGATATGAAACTCAATTACAAATAGTCTATGAAATGACCAAAGACTAAAACTATTTACCGCATAAAACAAAAAAGAAAGCTGTTGAATATATATGTATAATCTAAGAGAAATCTTTTTAAAGAAATTTGAACCACTGTTTATTTTTAATTAAAACTATTAGTTGATATAATATCTTGACGTACAAATAACATTTTTTTTCTATCAAAGCAAACATATATATTTTTTAATTATACTTAATTACTAATAATATATTAAAAAATTGTAAAAGTAATGCTTTATTTAAGACTATAAAAATATAGAATAAATAAAATTGTAATTGTTTTATTAAATAATAAAGAGATATATATTATGACGTCATAGCTATTTTCTTAGCTCAACAGAAAGCTGCAAAGTTATTGAGCTCGCTTAAAGCTTGTAAGATGATCTGTACTTTCTGTTGTTTAGTTGTCTGTGCGGGTTTTCTTGTGACTGTTTGGCTTGCCGATTGCTTTTTACACCGAAGATTCCGGCACCGTTGATTCCGGACAACATCATTTGTGAAAGATAGATATCTTTGCTGAAGATTACTCTGCTTTTTTTTGTCTCTGATCCAGAGTTTGTGTTCGACATCGTGGACCCTCCGCTTGAGAGCATTGTAGTTATTAAGTAAACAGCATTTTGCAAAGATTTATGAAGAGTATAATATTATTCAGTATGATATTAATTTCAATTAAGAAAAAAAAATCAGTTTATAAGTCAGCTGTATTTATATCAATAAGGCGACTGATGAAATTTGATTTTATAACAAAAGAGAGACATTTATATCACAAAAGAGAGACTTTTATATTACTTATCCTGAACTGAGTCACAATAACCGATCTTGACAAAGGATTTAATTAATCCTATACCTAATTTGTAGACTTAAATATCACAATTTGGACACTTTTACACTTATTTTCACCATGGATTTGAACGGTAGACAGAATGTGTACCATCATCACATAACCAAGCACGAGATGGTTTTAGAAGCACTATTGGAGTTTTTCTCCTTTTTTATACCGATTAATGAAGCAATCACTAAAATTTGCTTTTCCTGGAATCCTTAAGCTTCGACCTTAGTTGTTTTAAGTTTTGAAATCTATTATTGTTTTATTTATTAAAAAATGTGTTTATAGTCAAGCGTTGTTAGCCGAGAGGTCAGCGCAGTCGCCTTGCTTGGTTGCAGACGGTTGTTGCGGGTTCGCCTCCTGGCCGATGCTATGATATAAGGGGGGAGGAATGTGTTTATACTTACATTGTATTATTATTGTTTTTTATTTAATAAAAAATTTTAATTTTAATTCATGTATTGTGTGTATTTACAATTTATAACTGATTTTACACTCTTTTAAACCTATTTATAAACTTAACAACATATCTCTCACACACAAGCTACCACGCACGCATACAAAGAATGTGCTATTTTAATTAACAAACTAATATGTCTCATACTTGAAAGTAAATGTTTACTTTGTTGCGTTGCAATCATAAAACTTTTTTCAGTAGTCCACAAATCTATCCAACCACTTATTATTAGTAAATGTATGTAATTAATTATTGCTTTTTTGCAGAAAAATGAAGAAAATCAAACTTTAAACTCTTACCTACTGACAGTCGATTAGTTTAGGTGATTATTGTTTTTGTTTAACATTTCGTCCTAGATAAATCTTTGACAAGGTGAATCTCACGCAGATTAATTATTTAAATCGTTATATTTACTTCAAACACAACCATATACACGATTTCGGCCAGAATTAATTATTTTTGCATATTTTTGTATAGATCAGTACTTTTTAAACTTTTTAATATGAGGGCCCCCTGAAAAACAATATATTTTCATTCCCAATGGACTAACAATGTATTTAAAACGCAATATATATATATATAGTGTGTGTGTGTTATAAAAATGTAGGTAATAAAAAGTGTTACATTTGAGCAAGATCATAATATATGATTAGTACATTTATAACAAAGTAGCTACATTTTACTATATGAAGAAAAAAACGTGAAACAAAACTTGCTATGACAATATTCAATAATAACTTTTATTCATTTTTAATAATAATAATGTTGGCGAGATGGACATGATTGGATATTATTTCAGAGACTGTCAATATCTGACCGAATATTTACAATTCCAACTCTTAAAGTTTTTTTCTAATGTTTCTTCTGATACAGATGACCTATGTTTATTCTTAATTAGCAAAAGTAATGAAAAAACAGTTTCGCATAAATAAGTTGAAGCAGAAGGAATCAGAATATTTATCACTGACTTAGAAATAGAAAGGTATTCTTCTTGTCTGTGAATCCAAAAGTCTGATATATCAGGATTACAGTGTCATATCTTCTCTTATTTCTATTAATTGTTCCTGATATGACCATTGGTAGATGTTGAAATTCTAGTGAAGGAGTAAATGACATTCTTATCCAATCATGTTCTTTGTTTTAATCTAAATTGGGAAAAAACTGTTTGAAAAAAATTAAACAATTTTCAAAGTGATTAATTATGATATTTCTATTATCTTCAGATATCAAAATATTATTTTGTTCAAAAAATTTATGAAGAGATGGGAACGTTTCTGTATTACAATATTTAAAACTATGTTACCATGCAGATAGTTTACTTTGGAAAGCTTTCAATCATGTATTTAAGCATAATATATTTGTACATTGCTCTTGCAGAGAGAGATTCAACTCATTCACTTTTTTGAAACATATACAAAAATAAATAAATATTAATAGTAATTAGTTTTGACCTTACTCTTTATATATCTATTTTCTTTATTAAAAGTTTTGCATAATTTTAGAAGTTTATATTCTTTTATTTTCAAACTTGATTTCCCAGTGATTTTGATGCAAAGATGGATGGTAATAAGATTGGTGAAAGAAATCTTGCTTCCATGACACTTTTTTAAAAAAAATTGAATCATCTATTACTTAAGTGCTTACTTCTTTTAGAATAACTATGGTAAACAGGTGAGATCATTAACATTCTTGAAATGCTTGATTGATCCTGATGTTGACATCTTTCTTCTCCAGGGATTTAGATAGATTGCTGTTCCTTATGTTTTTCTTCCTCTACCTATACATTTTGTTTTGATTTTCTGTTGATGAAATTGACCATTAACAAATAAAAGAATTTGACGAAACTGTGGGCAACTTAATAATGCATCTTTATAGTTTGCTCGCACACACATTATAACAAATTTATATCTTCTATAATCCAACAATCAATTTATTCAAAAAATAAAATTACATAATCATTTATTGTTCTATCTCAGCAGTTCCCAACCGCTGGTATGCATACTGGTATGTAGATGCCAAGTTACTGGTACACAATAAGTATAATAATAACAACAAAATGTTAGACAGAATTTAATAAACATTACTACTGTATAATATTGATTATTCAAGATTACAGAACTGGAGAGTACATAAAGAATTTACTTCTGATATTAAAAAGTAAATGGGCCATTATTTTTCTACATTTTACCAAAATTATAAACATTTACTTTAGTAAAATCGTGTCATTAAAAATAAGTATTTTAGAGAAAGCATTGTTTAAATTCCATATCAAATCTCCACAATTATTCATTGAATTGAAAGGCAGAATCAAAATAAAAGACGCTTTTTATAATATTTGCAACTCTTCTAATTATATATATTAAGGGAAAAATAAATTAAATGGTTATAAGATAAATAAAATATAAGAATTTAACTATTTTTACATATGATATTCTTTTCTTTAATTTTACTTTTGTCGTTGATGCTAGTTTTTATTATTCCATTGTTTAATATTTAAAAACCAGGCACTCTTCACAAACCTGGGAGCCTAATTGTAAGTATAGAGGATTTGAACTCAGATTTTCAAACACCCTTCAACTATCCACACTATCTCATATAACTGATATAATGACCACACACATGTAGAAAAGATAAATAATCACCAATATACATATTTTGTGCTAAACCAGCACTCATCACTTGGTCCAGATTATCATCTCCCATACACACATATATAATCAGTGCTCAGTTTATATTAAGATAGCAAATCTTCATACTTTAATGGACAGGCTTCAATTCACTCCAACCTCCAACTTTTCAGCCATCCACATCATTAAAAATCTGGTGTAGCATGAAATATGTATATTGGTGATTATTTATCTTTTCTACATGTGTGTGGTCATGTGTATCAGTTATATAAGATAGTGTGGATAGTTGAAAGGTGCTTGAAAATGTGAGTTCAAATCCCCTATACTTATTCTATTGTTAATAAAAAATAACCATAACTTTCTTTCAATATCTATAAAGAATAAGTGAAAGGAGATTCTAATTTAATTTATCACAGAAGCTATATTATCATAATATCATTAGCAGCAACTGTTAATATAATTTTCTTCTTCTTCATTTTCCTATGTATTGATTTCTGCTTTAACATATACCATTTAGCACTTTCTTAAACACTTAACATATACCATTTAGCACTTTCTTAAACACTTTATCAATAGTCTTTATTTATATCAAAACTAACAGTTTAGACTGTCCTGCAGTCATCATCAGAGCTTACAATTCTATTTCTAAAAACCCAACTAAAGATTGTAAAGAGCTCTGATGATGACTGCAGGACAGTTGAAACTGTTAGTTTTTATATAAATAAAGAGTATAGTGTTTATGAAAGTGGTAAATGGTATTATATGCTGCAACTTTTAAGTGTATATAGCCATTTTTAATTGGAAATAGTTTTGCTGGAAATAAATATGTAATTATATGTTGATTTAAATAAAATGTAAGTTTTCAAATCTATTATTTGGTATCAAAAATTGCTATCATCTAAAATCCCCCTGCATCAATTTTATTTGAAAAGGTTTCCATTGTATTATAGGACTTCCTGTGCACTCTATCATCTCCCAAATCATTTTAAATAAGATTAATGAATATTATACCTTGTAGAATATTTCTAAAATAACTTACATAATGTAAATGGCATAAACATATAAAAACCATGCTCGAATCACTATTAAAACTCTTTAGAAGTATATTATTAATAATTAACTTCACTGGCTTGGTTTATTAAAAATATGCTCTTCAAATCATCATAGCTAGCCATCATTGGATGATAAAGAATTTGAGTTTTTTAACATCTAAAACATTCTGTGGACAATTTTTTGGCATAGTATATTGTAAATTAAGTAGCCAAAAAGATTACTTATTGTTTTTCCTTTTAATAAGTTTAAATTAAAAATGTCATAAACCTATAAACTATTTCAAAAACAATGTACTTTTTATTTAAAACAAGCAAAACTCTCCATACAGTACTACTACTCAGTGTAAGCCAGAGTAATCAATGAATGCCAGAAGGCTTGTGCATAAAATCTCCATATAGTGCCTACTCGTCCAATATCCCCAGACTAGTTTCTAGCTTGTGGCTTTCATCAGTGAGGAGCTTTGGATCTGAGAACACTGCACCTAGATCTTAGAATATAATGCAACCCTCCAGCAGCCATCTTTTATCTCTACTTAACTACAAAACTATGAGTCTAAAATTGAAAACACAAAAATATTTTCAATCCAAGCTCATTAGCTTATATAATCATATAGGTCTGAAGTTAGTTCAGAAACTAGTCTGGGGATATTGAATGAGTAGGCACTAGATGGGGATTTTATGCGCACGCTTTCTGGCATCCATTGATTATTCTGGCTTGCACTGAGTGGCACTACTATATGGAGAGTTTTGCCTGTTTTAGTAACAGTTATGAGCAAGCATAAGAAATAGTGATTGTGTGATGTTTAGTGGTACTTTTTGTTATCTCTAAAATCACTTCTGACTAGAAGCAACCTATTCCGTAATTTGAAAGCACTTTTACTGCAGTGATTAATAATGATATCTGTTATGATTATTGTAATATTTTTTATTTTTATAAATAGGAGCAATATAAACACTCTCAAGATCAGATTGCACAAACTGACAGATTATATATTTATATAAAATTGCAAAGATTTAAAACTAAAATATCAAACTATATTCTAAAAATTAAACTTTTTATTAACTATAGATGAATTTATAATAGCTTGAATAGTAAGTAAATAGTATACTTTTATGATGATCTATTTTTATAAGATAATGATATAAAAAGTTGGTAAAGTTAATCCTTGAATAATGCTTCTATATATGGACAAAACTTCTCTTATCATTGGTATTAAGACCGGTGTATTGACACTCATATATCCAATTCTATTATGATAAGACTTTATTCTCTAGTTAACAAATTAAATAACTCTTTACTAATTAACTTTGGGTAGTTATTTAAACTGACTATGAATCATTTTTTGAAAATAAGCTGTGCTTGCTTAAAAATCCTAAAGCGTCCTTATGTAAAAATAAACTTTATTAAATAGCAAAAACAAAAATCAACTCACAAATAAAAAAAATATATAGTATTGTTTTTGTTTTTTTTAAAAAAGTAAAATAATTATTAATATAAAACAAACAGTAAACAATAGTTTATTCTAAAAGTTGTAAAATTTTAAAACTATTGACATTAAGTAGTCAAAATAAGAGTAATAGATCACATGACCTTATTCTCTTAAGGTTGTAAGTTATAAACAATGAGGATTGATATTAAGTTTTATGTTCTGGTTGGTTATTTATGCTGTTTTTCTATAAAATATTAAACTTTCTTTACTGAAAATCGTTGAAATCTCTTGCAAATAAAATAATTTTATGTATGCATAAACAACTTCGACGTTTTAAATATATTTTATTTAGCAAATTTATAAATTTAATAATTTGATGATGTTGGTTTTATTAATTTAATAATTTAATATATAATCCATAAAAATATTACTTAAGTTGTCAATTTAAGGAAAAAAACAGTTCATGAATAAAAGTAATTTAATTTTTGAAACTGGCATTATTTTATTATTAAATGGATAAATTGTCATCTTAATACATTACAGAATCGACTTTGAAATTGTCAGATGACATTTCAATTACCATAAGAAATATCAAAACAAGATGAAAGTATGAGGCATTTACTTCTATTAAAATAGAATAAAGCGTTTTATTTTTAAATAATCGTAAATACTATCAACATCAGCAGTACATTTTTTTTTCTCATGTGTCATAGCATCAGCCGGGAAGCGAACCCTGGAGAACTGCTTGTAAAGCAACTGTCGCCGACCTCTCGATAGTATCATTTATTGAACTTTTTTTCAGTTTAACCAAAAAAGGAATTTAATGCTAATTTTTAAAAATATATATTCTATTTATAGTTATAATAAAAGTAATACTTTTTTTTAAACATAAACATATATAAAATGCTAATAAAAGTATTAAAGTGTTAAATATAGAATGACCAGCCACTGGTAAACAAATACGCCTATAATAATAATAATAATAATGGATAATAATAATACTAATGATTAAGATGGTGATAATAATAACAACAACAACAACAACAACAATAATAATAGTGATAAGTGTTGAATATGATATGACCAGCCACTGGTAAATAAGTACGCCTATAATAATAATAATAATGATGATGATGATGATGATGATGACGATGATGATGACGTTGATGATGATGATGCCAATGATGATGATGATGATAGTAATAATAATAATAAGAACAATAATAATGATATATGAACAGCAAATGCATTCATTTATATCACACTGTGATCATTTGGTTTATTTGACTTCTTGTGCAACTTCTACTATAAACATTGAGTTTTGAAAAATTTGTACATCTTGCCTAATTATAGTTTTCTATTATAATTTATTTTCAGCTATATCTGTGGGTAGAAAGCAAATACTAACACCTCTTTTTAAAGTGTCTTTGAGATGTTCCTGCATGTCTCATCCAAACTGTGCTCATGTTTAAATATAAAATGCATTTTTAAGCAAATCTATTACAGTTTATTCATTTCAGATACTCGTGTTTAATGAAAATATGCCTTTTCAATAATAGAGTCAATAGCTAGTTTTGCATCCAAAAAGTTGAAAAATACATCAATTTGCCATTATATCATTGGAGACTTATAAAGAATTCTTAAATGATTTTTTGTCCAGAGACTTTACGTATATCAATAGATGTCCGTATTTCACTTCTTACAAAAATTAGACAAAATAATAGTGCAATGTTCAATTTCTTAAATGTAGATACATCATTATAATAAAATGGCTTATTTTTTAAACTGCTATATGCAATAATAGGATTTAGGAGATAATGTTACATTATGACATCTAAACCAATCTTCATGCCTAAAAGAGTTACTAAGTTATTGAAAGTAATCTACAATTTTATACTGATAATCATGCAAGCTAAAACTAACTGAAGATTTTTATTCCATCAATGGAACACCTAAATTTTTTGAATATTAATTATTTAATCAAAAGTTTTCCGATTAACATTTTTTTGAACTGGACAGAAAAGATATCATCAGCATAATACAGACCTGCTAATCTATTGCAAAATCTTGTAAATATTTTTCCTTCTTTGCGTGACAAAATACATCTATGACCATCTATTTTCGATGATAGTCTGAGATTTTTACATCTCTTTCAGTATAATCTAGAATTTTATTACTGACATTTTCATCATAAACTTCAGTTACACCTTTATATCATTAAGATACATAATCAATTGTTTTAATCAAAAAATATATTATAGACTATCGGTAATTTTAATATTTAAACAATACATATTAGCAAGATATATATAAATGATTATTATTAGCAATAGCAAACTCTCCATACAGTAGTGTCACCCAGTGCAAGTCATAGTAATCAGTAGACACAAAAAGACATATATAAATGCTTATTCTTTTTGATCTCATTCAAGATTACTAGAGTCAAAATGATCATGTGACCCACTTGATTATCATCAATAATAGTTTGCTGTTTATTCCAGCATTTAATTTAAAATTAAATCATAAGTTTTAATGAGCTCTTACATCCTATATAGTTTGTTTTAGTTGCAAACCAAAATTTACTTGTTACTGGATATATTTATTGCTAAATACCATGTTTATTTGAAATTAAAATATCATATGATCTCAAATATCGACTTTAAACATAATTTAAAATAACTAGGTCTAATTTAAAAATTTTCAAATGTATTCTACTATGATAATAATAACAATATTTAAATACCAATTTTTTTTAAATTTCAAAAATGATATTTTCTTTCAGCTGTAAGATTTACATTTAGTTCTCTACTGAAAGATGAAATGCAGTAACCTTAATAATAAAATGTATAATCAATTGAATCATTGGTCATCATTGTTGATAGTTAATATTTATTTTCCATCTCTTTCATAACTTTTTATAGTATCTCAAATTTAATATGACATCATAAAATAATAACGGTTCTTATATCTTTAAAGGTTTTACCATTTCATTTTTAAATAATTTATATAATTTTCAAAATCATGTATTTACTTTAAAGACAGGCTTTAACCTGTAATTTTTATAATAGTCAAGCATTATCTTTATTTTGCCTGTCTTAAAAGTATTTACATATACTTCCTGTGCGCTTACTAAATAATTACAACTTTACAATAGTTTATATATTTCCAGCATAAAGATCGTAATATTAACCCATTGTAAATCACAAGATTTCATGAATGTTAATTTGTATAGAAAATAGTGGACTTAAACAGTGAAGAGAACAACATCTTTATGCTTCCAAATCAAGATGCTTCAGATTGGCTTATATAAGTTGAAAGTTAGGTTAAAGATAAGATGGCCACTCTTATCTTTATAAAAGTTGCTATCCTGTGTCATGGTTTGGGAGGTCCCTCTAGTGGCAAAATAAAGATATTATTTGACTATTATAAAAAGTTGCTATCTTGTGTCATGGTTTGAGAGGTCCCTCTAGTGGCAAAATAGATATTATTTGACTATTATAAAAATTTCAAGGCATATTTGATACAGGTTAAAGCCTGTCTTAAAAGTATTTACATATACTTCCTGTGTGCTTAATAAATAATTACAACTTTAAAATTGTGTATCGTAACATTTTTATGCCATGGGAAGTCAATCACAGAGATAGAATAATGGAATTAAGATTCAAAAATACTTGTATCAAAATTTATACTTACAATTCTGTTGCTCAAACATCACGTGTATCTCCCATATAAGTATCAAGTTGATTATTTTATGTATTTATAATAAAATTAAACTAGGATTTAGAACCCCTCCAAACACCAATAGGCTTATTAATAATATCAAAGATAAAAAAAACATTGAACAAATCCCTCAGGTGGTATATAGAATTGTGTGCCCTCCAATGGGGTGTGATTCGGTTTATTATGGAGAAACTCATGCCACGATTGGCAATACATTGGCTCAGCATAAATATAGATATTGTGCCATTACAATTGAGTCACTAAATAAATTTATAGTAATGTGCATGTAGAAAAGGTAAACCAAAAATCATCATCACAATTTTATATAACCATAAAAGAAGCTGTAGGGCATCCAAGTTCAAACCCTACCAGATCAAAATCTTAAACACTTTAGACAGAGAATGGGTCAACAATTATATGCTTTATTTGTTTGTGTGTTGATAGAAAGGTAATACACACATTTAAACTATTTAATATTTAGTTTTTCTGTTAAAAAGCAAAGTTATAATGCATACGTATAGGCAGTGTATGTGTAAGCTATTTAATTGTTTTATATTTCAAATATTCAACATTTTAACTTTCTTTAAAACTAACCTATGCTTGATCAATTTTAATGTCTTATTCTATACTTTTATTTTGCTTTTCTTTAATTATAATTGGGATTTAAAAGTTACAGACTTAATTAAATAATTGGGTTATAATTACTAAGCTAGCAATCATATTATTTAAGGTTAGTTTATGAATGATTTGAAAGAATGCAGGATGTGTGTACATTACATACAAAAATTTACATTTCCTAAATATTGAAAGAAAAGGAAGTATTAAATCTGTCAAATTATTTTTTTTGTACAATTTTTTTGTTAAAAGAGGAAATCTGTTTAATCAGATATCGATCTTTGTAGTAATTTTTTTTTGTAAATGATTGTTTCACTTTGGAAGCTTATAATGGGTCAGAGCTCTATTGTCTTATCTCAAGATCTAAAGAAGGAAGCTCAAAGATTTGAAGTGTTACCTGGATGTTAAAAAGAAAGAAAAAAAAAGAAAAAGAAAAGAAAGGAAATAAGGATTGAGTCTATTTTTTTTTTAAACAAAAGTGTCTGGAAAAAGGATTAAACTTTTCAGTTGAAAAATAATATAGCTGAAAATAAATTAGAGATCTAATTAAAACAAATTTGTCCAAAAATAGCAAGTGATGCTATCTCTGATTGGTTAAGTTAGCTAAAAATTGGATATAAAAAGCTGTCTTGAATTATTATTATGATTATTGTTTATGATTCAGATTATTAAACTATCCAATTGAATGCTGAAAATATAAGAAATGTCTGGCTAGAAAAATTATATGTATGTCCCATCGGTTCCGGACCATCTGGGGAAGCTGCACATCACATAGGAAAGAAAAGATGTGTCTAAAATAATATTCTACACCTTTCAACTGACCAGATAAATAAGATGTTTTTAATAGAAGGAAGAAAGCATTCACCTGCATTCAAAGAAGATGAATTAATCTACTGATAAATATTAATCATCAAGTCCAATTAATTGTTCCAACAACTGATTTTAAACTCAAGAAAATTTACAAATGGGAAAACAACTGCTGTATTTCATCCAAATGCTTGACAGGAAGAGAAGAAAAATTAATATAATGATTTCCAAATTGTCCACTAAAGCAAATAACCTCAATAGAGTCATCATCATCAAGTAGTTATACACCTCAAGAAAGAGATTGTTCCCACATAAAACAGAAATGGTAGCTGCAGAAATTTAGACAATATACAAGACAAGTTTGAACCCTTGGAAATTCGCCACAAACAAAAGATCGGTAATATGACCTTTTATATCTATTTTCTTTATGATATCAGTCTTAATAAACATTTTAGCAATAAAGTGGTATATTTTATTTAAAGAACTTTTAAAGACTATTCAGATCAATTAAAAACAAGAATGTCTTACTAAAAATAACTTTGAGCTTCATAAATTATCTTGAATGTATGAAAATTATTTGTTTATTAATTTTACAGTTATGAAAAATATTAATGTGTAAAACAATTTTTTTTTATGGTGTTATGATTTTAGTTTTAACTGATATATTATTATTATTTTGGTTTTTAATAATATTTTGTTATTATGGGATAAAACACGCACATACATAATAATATTTTTATATGTGTATAATTGGGAGTGAATGTGAAATAATGAGTAGTATTAGAATATTAGATTATTTTGTTTCAAGTTCAGTATAGATTTCAGCGCTTGGAAGGGAGGGGGAGAAAATAATTTAAAACTCTTTTCTAAAACTTGCTCTTTCAATTTTACTAACATTTTTTTTACATTCTATTTACATGTTGGATTTTTAAAGTATGTGTGCTAATGAGCAGATAATATTTTTTTTTAAATACTTTTCTCATGGAGTGAAAATCATGGTCAATGTGACGTCCAACTTAATACAAAATACATTTGAAGGGAAAGGGGGAAGAACTTAAAATTAATCTGAGGATTGTTATATAACCAATTATTATTATTATTATTCATGTCAATTTTCATATTTATCTAGAAATTTTTATGTATATGTTAGAAATGTAGTAATAAATATTAGTTTGTTTTATTAAACGAGGCGTATATATTTCATTAAGTGTAGTCTTTGTTAAGTGTGATTATTCATCATCATCAATGGTTGAATATTAGTTATTTAAGATATAAGTAAATATGCTAAAATTAAGCAATAATTATGAATTTCTTTATAAAATTTAGTTTTATGTTTAGGCTTAGTCCTAGAGCTGTAGTTGAAACCCTTGTCATTATTGTTATTATTATCATCATCATCATCCTCATCAACGTTTTAATTAATGAGCTGTTTAACTGTTTAAAGGCCATAAATAAATATTGATTTTATAATATTTAGTGATTTCTTAGTATTATTATAACCACATCCCATCATCTATTTCATGCAAGGATGAGTGAATTGCCATCCTAAATTAGTTATATATAATCTGAGCTAGTGAACTTATAAAAATATTGAAACACATTTGTTATGTTAAGATCTGAGAAATGATTTATGTCTAATATACTCCACTTTGGTTTAAAGATGTTTTACTTTTACCTAAATATTAGTGCTTATAGTGATATGGCTCAAAAAGCAAAATCTTCCATTTTATTATAAATAAAGTACCAAGAAGGGATTCAAACCCGGTACATGTGAAAGGTTATTGGATATAACCATATCTAGATTCAGATAATCTAGTGGCGCCCTGCTAGACTATATTCACTTAGTATTTGTTTAAACATGCACTTAACATCAAACCAAGAAATGAAAGTGGATAAAACCTACTGCCTGTATACCTGAGTTATATTTTATTGAATTACTAGTGTACTCACTTCACGTGATTTCATATAATACTGGTTATTAATAATTTGCTTATAATTCTATAATTATTTGGACTCCTTTAAATATTTCTTTGAGTAACTTTATTATGTTACAATATACAAGAGGAATAACCAAAAAAGAAGGCAGCTCTGTATTTGCTACCCATCAGAAAGAGCTCAACCACATATTTGAGTCCTCCAAGGCTGACATTTTATGCACAGAAAGGAATGATATCAAGAGAAAAATTAAGGAAGCACGTTTTATCACCAGCGATGCCAAATCAATAAATAGAAGAGACACTTGTTTTGCCATTTCCAAAAAAAGGATGTTATAGAAGGCAATTTGCATATAACATTAACAATATGAGAAGACTATGAATATGGAGCAACAAGGGCTCTGAAAGCGCTAAGTCTGCAAATTAGAATATAAAAAAAGCCTACAAATTATTACATAAAGTTTCACTGCAACACATCAGCATATTATTAAGTAAAAAGCTTGTATCAAATATATGTTAGTAATTGTTATTTTATAATTAAATTTAGAAAAAAAGTGACAAAATTTAAAAACTATCCAATTTTGCAATCATAACTAAGTTTATTGTATGTGATCTATTCTACACATTCACAGTCAGTTTTGTATCATATTACCTTTACAACTATAGATGTTCTACTTTTAAAATGTTGAACTCTTTATCTGAAATGGCCCTTAATGTTGTTCATTAAATTCTGATAATGAAATGGATTGCATAAATAGTAGAGACATTGCATTTTGATTTGGAAACTGTTTGAGGTATATTTCAAAAATAAATCAAATTTCACTTTCTTAGTTAGATCATGTTAGGGTAAGGGTAAAATAATTAACCATATGTATGAGATGGTACCCAAAAATAACTAGAATCATTCTCTAGAAGCCTTGTATTTTATAGTATATGTTTCTGCTTCTATATACGTCTTGAGGGCACTTCTACATTGACCTGACAATGGTGTCATTGTGTCAAATTGTGGTCACACATAACTCATTTTTTGTAAAGTGTGTTTTACATATTTGTTGATTTTTATAATAGCTGAAAAGTGGGAATGATGTGAAATTCTCTTTTCTTTGAAGGAAAATGGCAGAAAAAAGAGTTTGTTGTTGTCATATCTGACCTTGACTTCAGAAGTGAACTAGTCCAGATTCTTCCTTATGAAATCAGATTGACCACTTGTTGATGCTAACCAATATGTAAACATGTGGATAACCAATGTATAAATATAGCCAAAGGGTAAAACATGAGTATGGCCAATGTAGAAACGTCTATAAAATTCTACCATTGGTTAGTAAGGGTCAATAGGTAATGATGCTCTCTCTGAATCTGATTGCTATCAGTAAGGTAGGGTATCTACAATAAATATTCAGTCTTTTGGAGAAAACCAGAGGGAGAGAGAATGTCTGCCTAACCTAAACAACAAAATGCAGTTTCAATTGAAACCACTGCTAACAGTGAACATTTCTATTACTGTTAGCTATAAATCTACACAGTGAGGCAAGTCCACATCAGAACTGGAAGTTGCAAAGACTAGAGTCAACTTGCAGCAAGCTATCTAGTACAGCTGGAAGTGTCATTGGACAAACTCACAAGGTAAGCTATTATACGCAGTTGGAAGTGAGTTCAGTCATTCGGGCACTACCTGCCCGGCATTAAATATATTATGTAACTATATTTAATACTAATAAATCAGATTAAGTGAACTTCAAGTATTCATAATTTTTATTACTGTTGGTTGAAGTCTGCAACCCAGAGCAAATACAACAGTTGTAATGCTTGAAAAAACGTGCAAGCAAGTTACCCGGGAATGTGTGGTTTAATAGAAGGGTTAAATTTGCCATGTCCTAAAAATTTAAGCATGGTGAGTGAAATCAGATGATGTTGATTTTTTTTATGTAGATAGCAATTGTTCATTCAGAATTTATTCATAATGGTCAGGCATTTGAAACTTACTTGTTCTGAAACTTTTGTATGATGAGTTTAAAACGTAAATGTCCTGTTTTGTGATAAAATGAAAAATGCGTGCTTCATCATGGACAACACAGTAGCGCATATGAGTGTAAACAGTTTTTAATTAAATTCAGCATGATCTAGCTTATTCATTACCTACATGCACATAATCTCACTTTGTGCGATTTCTTTTAAATCTCTCTCTCAAAAAAGGGTTCTCTTTTTTTTTTTGCGGACTTAGAAGTGGTGAAAAAAAAAACCCGCCTTAAAACGCATCACTTTGCAAATGTTTTCGAACTAGTTTGAAAAATGAAAAACACTTTAGATTGGTGCATTGCACTAAAAAGACTCTACTTTGAATATGATTCAATGTGCAACACTTAAAAATAAAATATATAATTTTTTATTATAAAATTCCAGTTATTTTGGGGTCACTCCTGGATATAAAAAATATATTAATATGTTGTACTTCATTGTAATATTTAATAAACTTAATCATAAACAAAGCAAAGCAAAACTCCATATAGTAGTGCCACCTGTGCTAAACAGAGTAATCAATGGATGCCAGAAGGCTTGTGCATAAAATCCCTATCTAATGCCTACTCATCCAATATCCCCAAACTAGTTTCTGGCTTGTGGCCTTCGTCAGTGAGGAGCTTTGGATCTGAGAGCACTGCATCTAGATCTTAGGATCTAATGCAACCCTCTAGCAATCACCTTTTATCTCTACTTAACTACAAAACTATGAGCATGAAATTGAAAACACAAAAAATATTTTCAATCTAAGCTCAATAGCTTATATAGTCATATGGGTCTGAACTCAGTTCAGCACCTATACATTTTGGTGTCTTTGGCTCTTTAACAACCATAGCCAAAGACACCAAAATGTATGGGTGCTGAACTGAGTTCAGACCCATATGACTATATAAGCTATTGAGCTTAGATTGAAAATATTTTTTGTGTTTTCAATTTCATGCTCATAGTTTTGTAGTTAAGTAGAGATAAAAGGTGGTTGCTAGAGGGTTGCATTAGATCCTAAGATCTAGATGCAGTGCTCTCAGATCCAAAGCTCCTCACTGATGAAGGCCACAAGCCAGAAACTAGTCTGGGGATATTGGATGAGTAGGCATTAGATAGGGATTTTATGCACAAGCCTTCTGGCATCCATTGATTACTCTGTTTAGCACAGGTGGCACTACTATATGGAGTTTTGCTTTGCTTTGTTTATAAACAATTATGTGCTAGTATTGGAGATGTGATCATGTGATGCTTGCTGGTTTAAACTTAATCATACAAGCACATAGTACATAGTAGAGATGTCTGCCCATTCCTTGTATGGGCATTAAACGGATTATGTCCTGCACATGGGGATCAGATTGACTTTAGGTCAACATGGATGTGATAAGAATCTCAGCCTCAGGGTGGCTTTTGAGCGTTCCATCATCAGATTTTCAATTGGATGGACAGTTGAAGAATTGGAGTGTGGAGTGGATTGAAGCCTGTCCATTAAAGTATCAAGATTGACTATCTTAATATATATCTAAGCACTTATTGCATATATGTGTGTGGAGATGATAATCTTGACCAACTGATGATTGCTGGTTTAGCATGAAATACATATATTAGTGATTATTTATCTTTTCGACATATATCTGTTCAAGTATATAGATATGAGATGGAGTGGTGGGTGGTGTGAAAGTCTGTGCTCATGTACCCTAATTTTTTATTATAAAATTCCAGTTATTTTTGGGTCACCCTTCGGATAAAACAAAAAATATATTAATATGTTGTACTTCATTGCAATATTTAATAAACTTAATCATACGAGTAAAAATAAGTTTCTTCTGTACAAACCTCATCCTAGGGGCATGCGCATACGCTCTCATACAGTTTTTATAATTTATGGATTCCAATTTGTATAAAAATATGTTTAGCATAAAAAGATGAAATAATATTTATCATAAAATTATGTTTATTTTAACCGGTATTACTTGTCATTTAAAAAACCATTATATATGTTAGCTAGATTTTTTTTTTTTTTCAATTAATTTTATTCAATCTTTTTGGATAAATAAAACAAAAATATTATTTCAAAGGATGCATTAAAATTTTTTTTTTTTTTTTAAATAATAAATCATGTATGATTTGTGAACTTTAAAAAATCCGTGTACGTAAATCTTTCGTCTAGAATAACAACTTCAACAAAAAATGATTTTTCTCTGGCATACAAATCTATAAATTTATTGGCTGTTTAACTCTTTGTCATTTCGAAAAAACATAAAAGCCAGTTTATACTAACTATTTTAAAGATTTTTTTTTCATTGTTTGTTTAATGTAAGAAAAGGTAATATTCTTTTTCTTTTATCTTTTTGCAAAAATTCAGTTTCTTTCAATGAAGTTTTATCATAAAGCTGGGCCAACATTGGATTTAAGCAAAGAAAGAATAATTTTAAATCTCAATGGATAGAAAGTTGAAATAGATAATAAAGTTTGTTAAAATCACTAAAGTCCTGATTTTAAGACTTAATTACAAATATATATTATGTTATTTTTACATTTACTAATGTTTATTTTATATATAAAATTAAAGCTTTAAAATAAATTAATCCTTGCTAATTTTTTCGGAAGGATATAATTGTTTTCATTGAGAGCACACTATTAGAAGACACTATTTGAAGCTAGGGCTGTACTCAGTATGGAGATGATATTAAGTTGCAGGCCTTCAACTACACTCACATTCATAAAATTTTAAACTATGTTTGTTATATTTACCATTTGAGAGCCTCGTACATCTTTGTGGTCTCAGGCTGACATCTAAAGTACCCATGCATAAGCATAACTATGTTTAAAGCTTAACTTATCGTTTACATAAACCAATGGTATATTAAAATCAAATAGCTTTTCTTATATTTAAATTAATCGGTTGACTTGAATTATAAAAAAATTAAAGGAAATTTTAAGTCTACTTATAATATATAGGGGGTATGAACTCAGACTTTCACATGACCATCAACTATCCACACTATCTCATACTGCTGACACACTTGATCACACACATGTCGATTAATATAAGCTGAGCATTGATTGTATATATGTGTGGAGATGATAATCTGGACCAACCAATCAGTGCTGGTTTAGCATGAAATACGTATATTGGTGATCATTTATTTTTTCGACATGTGTGTGATCAAGTGAGCCAACAGTATGAAATGGCATGGATAGTTGAGGGTCATGTTAATGTCTGAGTTCAAAACCCCTATATATTACATATTGAAGTGCAGGTATGAAAAAAGCCTGTACTATAGAAAGAGAAAAAAAATCATACATTAAAATTCTACTTAAAAAAAAAAAAAATCATGAATACTCTCCTGATGAATGTGAGCAAGCAAACAAAGTACTGTCAATTTTTATAACATAAACCATTCAAAGAATTAATTCTTATAACTAAACAGCATTTAAGTAAATTACATATACACCTGGGTCTCGTTTTACGCGATAGATAGGTTCCTCAGAAAACACGCGCAAATGAAATCGCACAAAAATAGACATAACTTACCTTGAAAAAGGGGGGATACGGACTGTGATTTTTCAAAACTCATGTAAAAGCAAAGCACCAATGTAAAATTTACTTTAAAATTCGCGCAAAAAAAAAAATAAGGAAATAAAATATGACTAATAAAAAATTTCAAATTTGAAAACAATTGATACAAGACAAACTTTTTTTAACTATAATATTTAATTTTATTCAAAATAATATATTTTTATGCATAATTTACAGTACAGTAATTTACATTTTTTTATACACGTTTTAATTATTATCGCTATTTGCTGATAAACAGTTTCATTTGCAAACTGGTAAAAAATAGATTCTTCACAAGAGGAAATACAACTAGTGCCAAGTTCACTCTCATATTGTGTTAATGGTTTTCTGTTGACAACGTAATTAGTAATTAATCTTTGAGACAATGATTTTATTAATTGTTTATGAACTTAGACTTATGATAATAAAAAGACATTTATTCACCACTGCTGGGAAAAATTTAATTAAAACTAACAACTAAAAATTAAATTCTTATTTTTGTCTTTAATTTTTTAATTTTCAATTCCGTTTAAAAATCAAATTTCGTTTTACATCACATTAATTTCAAGTCACCATAAGTAATTTTTAAATTGTTAATTACAATTAAAAATCAGATTTTAATTTTTAATTGTCAAATTTAATTGTGCCCACTGCTATTACTCACCTTTTAAAAATAAACTTGCGGACACTAAATGATTAATAATTGATTGCGTTCTTTTTTAAAAAGCAAAAACAGAATGTGATTTAAAATGCAAAATTAACATGCACAATGTTTGAACAAATTTACATTATAATCTTGTAAAATTTAATGTGTGTATACATAAAATGTGGAAATTATGATTTTAATTTCATTATTGCATAAAATCATACTATTATAAAGCACTGAAAATATTGAAATTAC
This sequence comes from Epiperipatus broadwayi, assembly GCA_028023455.1. Taxonomy (NCBI): domain Eukaryota; kingdom Metazoa; phylum Onychophora; class Udeonychophora; order Euonychophora; family Peripatidae; genus Epiperipatus; species Epiperipatus broadwayi. Next base: position 13,094,137 of record JAQFVV010006208.1, on the reverse strand, counting down.
TAAGATGAAAGTCGAATTCCAATAATGTGCTATTACTTTCAATATAATGTAAGTGCACGAAATTTATTATTTAAAGTAATATCGCATTATCGGAGTTTGACTTCTGGTGAAACATGAATTGTGTAACTTCAAAATCATGTTAAATAAGTCCGCGTAGAAAGAGACCCAGGTGTAATGTATTTAAATATAAAGATGTCTTGTGCAGTTTAGCGTGTAAGTAAAGTGCCCATCTATTATAAGGGCCTCATTTCAGCCAGAAGTTTAAATGATGTATTAAGGGGAAAAAATTATAATGTATATTTTGACTACAAGAAGTGATATGCACTTTGATGGTACTATATATATATATATATATATATATATAATCATTAAATGTCTGTATTTTTAAATTATATAATAATAATTCAAACAAATATATTTAACACAGTATTCAAAATTAAATAATATATTCTTTACCAGAAGTACTTTCAATTGTTTCACTGACAATCTTTTTCAACTGTTAATACAAACGTACGTTTGTATTAACAGTTGAAAAAGATTGTCAGTGAAACAATTGAAAGTACTTCTGGTAAAGAATATATTATTTAATTTTGAATACTGTGTTAAATATATTTGTTTGAATTATTATTATATATATATATATAATATTATAATTTGATGTCTGTATTTCTTCAAATCAATATATGTAATCTTATAATTGAATATTTATAAATAGAATATTTATAAATACAGTAAGTAGAGATATGTAAAATAATAACTTTAAAATTTTTTATCCACTTAGGAGCACTTTTGACTATCCTTGTAGTCTTTGTCAACTAATACTTTGAAAGACTAACCTTCCTACAATTCTGTGATCTTAATGTTTGCTGCCTGATGACTTAATTAAAGGCAGCAAACATTAAGATCATGCAATTGTGGGAATGTCAGCCTTTCAAAGTGTTAGTTGATAAAGACTACAAGGATAGTCAAAAGTGCTCCTAAGTGGATAAGAAATTTTAAAGTTATTACTTTATATATTTCTAATTACTTATTTCTAATTACTGTATTTATAAATATTCAGTTATAAGATTATATATATATATATATATATATATATATATGATAACTTGTATTTATTTTTCATATATATATATATATATATATATATATATTGTACCCTTACTGGACAATGACCCAACCACTCAACTATTATGACATAGGTAGATCTAAATAACAAAGTTTTAGCTCAGCCAAATCAAATTTCTTTCTTTTATATAACATTCTATTAATACAAATATTACTCATTTCATGTGTAATATATACCAATATAAATTATTTGATAATAAAATAACTGTAATATTGAAATTTCCTATTTAATTATATTATATAATGTTCATGATTTATTAAAATGTTGTTTACCACTTCTTTAGTAACTCATTTTCTTAACTCATTCAACATCTCCAATAACTACTATTTCTTAAAATAGATAAATTAATTCATGTAACCAAATGTAGAAAGGGATTTTTGATTATTAACATTTATAAAAATATTAACTTTTATTTACATCCAGCTATATTTAAAAATATGGCACACTAGTTTTGTTTTTATTATGAGCATTGAGTAAGATGAAGAAAACATTGAATAAATTAATATTAAAATATAGTATTATATGTGTATTTTTATATTGGACTATTTCCACCATCTAATATGCATATTGAATGTCTCAATTGATTAGAGCATTACCTTAAAATTCAATAATCAAGAATCTAAGGACCCAGGTTTGAATCTGGATGCTAGTACTGTCCCTGGTCAGACCAGCAACACCTGAAGAAAAGGGGAGAATAATACCTCTCAGAACATTGTGCACTTAAACTAACCTGTTTGATGTGCTATTATTAACAGTTGAATGTATTTGGAATATTTAAATAAAGTTACATTTTTCTAAAGACATTTAATATGCATATTAGATGATTGAAATAGTCCAATATAAAAATACACCTAGAACATTATCATTGCAAACCTTCAGGAAAACACAATATTTATTATTTTATTTAGATTATGTGCAATAATACCAAATATATTTAAATATTACAATATATATGTGATAAGGATAATAAATAATGACTTGGAAACAAGAAAAGAGACTCTCAGCACTTAATTAATTTAAAAACAAACATTAACAATTATTACAGTAGTAATATTTCATTCCAATATCAGCCTTTTAAGCTAATTGAGCACGTGCCTTTGAGAGTATTAAATAAATGAATATTCTCTTCTTCATTCAAGATATAGCATTTATGCAGGAATAAAAAGAATCCCTCTTATTCCTATGACTCAAATTCTTTTTTATATGAGCAAATCTGAAGAACTTCTGAAGAGAATGTGAGGGATTCTTTTTATTCCTGCATAAATGCTATATCTTGAATGAAGAAGAGAGTATTCATTTATTTAACACTCTCAAAAGCACATGCTCAATTAGCTTAAAAGGCTGATATTGGAATGAAATATAATTGCAAGCACAGTGCTAGATAAAATATTTACAGTAGTAATAGAAAATTTACAATAATTTACACATCTTATATATTTAAAAAAATTTAACATATACAAAATTTTATTAACTAACATTAACATATATTTATAATAAAATAAATATTTTATACTTCACTTTAGAATCATTTATAACTAGGATGTAGTATTATTGATCAAATGAAGAAGATTATAGTAAACAGGTAGAATTGATAATTAAAGAGTTTAAAGATAATGAATATCTAGAAAAAGTTATAGAAGAAATTATAAAAAAATCAGAAGAAAAATTTAATTAAAATAAAGGAATAGTATGTAGAAAAAATAAAATAGATAAGAATAAATATATAGATATTAAAACTTATAATAATAATATTTTAAAAAGTATATAATAATTATTATAATTAATAAAAAGTTTAATAATGTAATAAAATTTAAGATAATAAATTAAAGAAGGAAGAATATATTTAATATATTAGATAATAAATATGTGAGGAAAGTAGAAAAATGCATAAATGGAGTATATAAAATTGAATACAAGTCACGTAAAAGTAAAAATATAAAAACTAATTATATAGGAGAAACAAAAAATTCAATTTATATAAGATTAATGCAATATAAATATGATAAAAGATCACTTATTTCTTTGCATTCATTAGAAATAGGTTATAGATTTGAGAAAGATAATATAAAAATGATTAATTATAAAAATAATCAGAGAAATAGAAAAATTAAAAAGGCAATATTGATTAAAAAATATAAAAACAAATCTTAATAAGGATTTTGGAGTAAATACAATAATTTTATAAATAATTATTAATAATAGTCTGAATATGGAAAAAGTTAAAAGAATAAATTTGAAAAAAATAACATCCGATTGTAAAGAGGTGGGCAATTTGTAACATAAAAAGATAACTTTTAATGTGAAAAAAGTTAATAATTAATTATAAAATATATAATAAAAATGAGAAAAGATTAGAAGTTGATTAAATATATATATAAATAATAATATGTATTAAATGGTAGAATAAAAAGTTAAAGTTTTTTAAAATTAAAATTATAATAGGTTTTAAAATAAAATAATATAAAATAAATGTGGATAAAATTAATGATGACTAATGTAATAAAATGGAAACTGATTATTTATAATGGTCAGTTTAAAATGTATGTTTTATTGGTGTATTTAATTATGTATATAAATGTGTATAAAATGTATTAATTATATATTTGGATATTGTTGTTCTGATGATGACTGCAGGACAATTGAAACTGTAAAAATAAAGTTTTGATAAAAATAGTATTGTTGATGTGTTTAAGAAAGTTGTAAATGGTATATGTAAAAATAGACATCAATACATAAGAAAAGGAAGAAGAAGAAAAAATTATACTTAATATAAAATTGTTTTATATAATAAACAACTTACTTTTTTTTATAAATCATTTTGCTACTTAGATATTCGTCCGGTGATGATGAAAGTTACCAGCACAAACAAATATATATATAAAGATCAAATTAAACACATTTACAAACTTCTAAACAGGAAATAAATTACTTTTTAAAATGAATATTAGATAATATTCCAATGAGTAGAAACTTTAGTCAAAATGTTGATTTCACTGCTAATTTTACAATTTGATCTGTTAAAAGAAACATGTATACATGATTTAATAATCATCATTAATTTTTTCCAAAGTGAATATGTCTACTATCCACCCCCAATTAAATGATCAAATTTGGCATTTTATATCCATAGTTTGGGCAAACAATGGTAATGTTTCATTCAGGATTTTTGAAAGAGAGGAATTATATAGTGAATATCAATATCATTTATTTTCTTTTTTAACTTTTACAATGCTTTATGTAATTATAATCCGCTATTGATAGTTTTGATTGTGCCAGCAATCTTTTCCAGAACTATTACAAACACAATACAAATACATAAACACAAATATACATGAATATGTAATTTTATATTATATATATATATATATATTCTATCTTATAATCATTATTAAAATAAATAATTTTTATAAGTTTACATGGTGGAAGGTAATTTCTAACGAAAATGTAAATGCTTGATTGTTGACTTTTATATTATTTCCAGTAAATAAAGTTATAGGTTATCATTTTCCCAGGTAAATCTTTAATTGATCGATTAAGTTTATCAAAAGTTCCCATGTAGACATTATTTTCTAAGATTACAAGTTTAGAAACTTATTGCCGGACTAATACCTATGTGACATTTTATCACGGGATGAATACTTCAGTACTGCCATTTTTTAAATTATAACTAACATGAATGATATTTTAAAGTTTATTTCTTATTCTTATTTTTCTAATAAGTTTTTATTTCAATTAAAAATTTTCTCTTTATTTGAATCTTTATTTAGTTTAAAATTTTAGTAAACATTTGCTGTAACACTTTATTATGACAATTAATGTTGACCATTGCTGACAATTTCTATAGTAAATGTCAGATAGGTCTTGTATATATATACTTTTACCAGTTTTACGTACATAGATTATGTTTTAATTATCTTGGCAATTTCCTGTCTTAAATTCTGTAAACAACAAAACAGTCAAAACATAGAAATACTATTTGTGATTACTTTCTGCCAAACAGTATAAAATGATGACCTGCTGTTAAAATGACCATGATCAATTGCCAACTATATCATCCATATTCATAACTGCCCAATGTAAGTACTAAAAATAAAACATTACAGGAAAAAATAATAACAGAAGAAAGCAAAGCTAACAAGATATAAGGCAATTAGCAGAAAATACAAAAAAGTAGATAGAAAACCTTTTTATGATATATTGTTAGACAAGCAAAGTTGAAACTCAAAAAAAGTTTCAGTGAAAGATGACAAGCAAATGAAAAATATATATATATCAATGACATTTTTATCGTCTATCACAGCAATACTTATATAATCAGTATAAATATCTAAAATGTTGATTCATCTTTGGAATTCTTTAATAGTCTGTTTTGATGAATATGGTCAAATGATGTTTTCCTGAATGTTTGTGATGATGGTGTTTTAGTTGTATTTATATAATGGACTATTTCCATCGTCTAATATGAGTATTGAATGTTTTTAGAAAAATTTACTTTATTTAAATATTCCAAATACATTCAACTGTTAATAATAGCACACAGGTTAGTATATGCACAATGTTTCAAGAGATATTATTCTCCCCTCTTCTTTAGGTGTTGTTGCCTGACCAGCATGGGAATCAAACCTGAATCCTTAGATTCTTTGGGTATTGAATTTTAAGGTATTATTCTCCCCTCTTCTTCAGGTGTTGCTGACCTGACCAGCATGAGAATCAAACCAGAATCCTTAGATTCTTTGAGCATTGAATTTTAAGATAACACTCTAATCAACTGAGCCATCCAGCTAAAGCAACAGTCATTTAGAATTTCATATATTTATCTATGAGATTCCTCCTGATTTCTCCATTTTTGTCTAAAAGCAAAGCTGATTAATGGTTTCCATACATTATGTGTAGTCACACTAGGTTGACTTATGGGATTGTTTACCATTGTCATGTGAGCAGCTTCTTTAAATTTTCTTCTTTGTACCTTTTCTTCTCTAACCAATATATTTGTATTTTCCCAATTGAACATATATGTTCATTGGTAGGTAAATGGTCTTTCACCTCAGACACATCTGTTTTTTCTCTCCTAATCATCAGTTTGTGTTCTTGAATGCACTTTTCAATGGGATGACTGGTCTCACCAATATACATTGCTATTAGGAAAAAGTGGAGAAATCAGAACGAACCTCATAGATAAGTATATGAAATTTCTACTGCAGTTGTTTTGGCAGGATGGCTCAGTTAGTTAGAGTGTTACTTTAATATTCAATACACAAAGAATATAACATTCTAGGTTCAATTTCCATGCTAGAATTGTCACTGTTTCAGGTAAACAATACCTGAAGAAGAGAGGTTTATTAAAGTTAAATTTTTTTAAAGACATTCAATACTCATATTAGATGATGAAAATAGTCCAACCGATAAATACAATGGTCTAATGATGAATTTTTTTACTAAGGTGTTATGCTATTAATATTCTTGGAAGAGATTATCAAGAACAACTAATTTTTTGTTGTTGATGTTTTTCACTGCAGCACTGATATTTTGAAGTCTACAGTCATTTTAATCAAATATTATCTGTAAAAAAAAAAGATAAAAATATTTAAATTAGTTGCTTGGGATGTCATATAATATTGAGTTTTGATCCAAAAAAAATTTAATAATTGCAGTGCTGATATCTTGAAGTCTACTGTCATTTTAATCAACTACTATCTGTAAAAAAATATTTGAATTAGTTACTTGGGAGGTCATATGATATTGAATTTTGATTCAGAAAACTTTAATAACTGCAGTACTGATATCTTGAACTCTACAGTCATTTTAATCAAATACTATCTGTAAAAAAAACGATTAAAATTTTTTTGAATTAGTTACTTGGGAGATCATGTGATATTGAATTTTGATTCAAAAAACTTTAATAACTGCACAATGTAAAAAAATTGTGAATGATTCATTTACTGTTTTTTTATTAGATGATGCCAATAAAAACTAAATAAAATTTCCATATTTATTTATTTTTAGATAGAAAACACAAATAAAGTTGGTGGCCGAGTGGTTAACACAGCTGCCATACAAGCAGTTGTTCCGGGGTTCGCTTCCCGCCGACGCTTTGACACCTAAAAAAACATCAAGAAATGGGCTACGTAATACTAGCTTATTTGAATATTTGTATTTGCATATTTTATTATACATTTTATGAAGGCTATGAATATGAGGCATGGATCCTCGAAAACGTTAAGCCGATAAACTTTAATACTAATTAATATCTTCTCTAATTAACAATTATATATATATCAATTTATTATAAAACTTTTGTATATGTATTATTGTTTGTACATTATAAATACCTCAAAATTTAGAATTAAATGAATCAAATATTCCTTATCTATATAAAACAAATAATCAATCTATGTTGTTTCTACTCTAATAATTTTATTTTTCTCAAAAACCCATCTCTCAAATTTATCAATAAATAAAGCTTACCTAATGGATCAATTCTTTATTAGCCTTATATCTAATCTTAAAACCAGCATATAGCAGTTCAATCTTTCAGCTACCAACTTATATAAATTTGTGTAAACCTACTGAATTAAAATTTAACATGACTTTTGTAAGAATGCAGTTTGGCTGCATGGCTAAATAACATAAACTTCCCACATTTTCTGGATTTTCTGGATTGTCTAAGTTATAAAGATGATTTAATGATACTGTTATAACTTTATAATTTTGATGCGAAATCACTAATTGGCATTAATTAATTGACCACTGAATATTTATTTACTGTATGTTTATATATTGTAACGGTATGGAGAGTTGCATGTTAGGAATAACAAGAGAGATTGAAAACGCAATACTTGGGTAAGAGAACAAACAGGTGTTACAGACATTGTTGAAAGAATTAAAAGACTGATTGGAAATTGGGCTTGACATATTGCTAGAAGGATGATAACAGATGAATAATTGAAATCTTAAACTGGAATCCAAGAGATTGTAAAAAGCCCAGAAAGAGACAACATGTGAGATGGATGGATCAAATAAGAAAGTGTGCAAGGATGATGTGGAGAAGAGAGGCTAGACATCGGAAAAGATGGATTGAACTTTGAGAGACCTTTATCCTGAAGTAGATTAATAATGTTGATAATGATGATGATGAATTCGAGTGAATCAAAGATATACACATATGTAGCAGTAAATTTTGATTCCAAATAAACATTTATATGATGAAGAATGGGTAATAAAATTCGAATAAAAATGTTTAGATTCAACTATATGTAATAATATTAACCAATATGATGATGATTTATAACCTTGCATGGAAGGTTTAAACTAAGTACAAGTATTCCCGAGATAGAGTCATTAGCATTTTTTACTCTGCGTGCTTTGGAGCAGTTGGTAAAGCAGCCGACCTGGGTTCAGAAGGCCCCCGAGCAATAAAGCCATATATCTTTTATATATATATCTGCTATGTATATGTGCATGTGTTGATTTTGCCTTCATCAGTGTTCACTGATTCTGCCTTTCTTAATTCATTTACTGTGTTGGCCAGTTCTGTTACATCTAGCCCTCCATCGTCTTATGAATTCCAAACAACCATTCGATTATTTTTGTTTTTTAAATAATATAAAATATTGAACAAATAAGCTAAGAATACTAACTGTAACTAAGGAATCTGTGATATCTAGAATGAAAATATCATTTTAAAATCGAATATATTTTAATTTTTAAATAATAATTAAATTTCTTATCTGCAAAATATTAAAGAAAAATTTCCCAAATAATCTAAAATAAGATCATTTATTAACTCTGATTTATGTGATCAAAAAAAAAAACAAAATATAAACTAGTTAACTTGTTTTTCCAAGTAATTAAAAATATCTGCAGGGCAAATTGTTGAATATTAATTTTATAAAAAAAAAAAATATTTCAGAAAAGAGAGCATATTTTTCATTTTAAAAATTTTCACGGTTCAGGCAAAAAAAAAAAAAAAAATACTACCAGCAATAAATATATTTAGTATTTTAAAAATTATTCCAAAATGTTAATACTATATAAACAACACGTATGTTTAAAAAAATAGCTGGGAGTTCATAGAAAGTTGTAGTACCATGCAAGGCTGCACATATATTTATACACAAGAACAATGATATGAGCAAAAGGGTTAGACTTTGTGGCTAATTATTCCAATGTATAAATATATAAAATGCGCTAAAACGCACGAACACACAAAGCTGAAGACAAAGAAATCTTAATGTAGATTGATACAAACTAAATATATGTATCTAAGTATGTGGCTAAGCGCTTTCGAGGGCCGAGGTCCTCATATTCACGGCCATCTTGTAAATAAATTAGTTAAGAGCGATGCAAATTTATGCAAATGAGGTAGTTAAGTATTAAATTTCCTGGATATCTTATAACAAGAGTCTTTTCTGTTTATAGAGTTGTTATCTTTAGTGATAAAATAAGTTTCCTTTATGTGATGCACTGTGATTTCTCCTTATATGAAGTCAGAAATCTCTCAGCAACTATGTCTAGAAAAACCTGTTTGTCACTTTTCCTTTCCGTTTCATTCCCCACCATAAGTTTCCTCATATCCTGCTCCATCCCATTTCCACAACATAATCTTTGTCAACTCCATGGCCTTCATATATAAATCCCCCTTATCTGTTCCCAAACTCAGCATAAAAACCAATAAACCACTTTCTGTATAATCACCTTGTTAGTTTATATTTAGTCTTCCATAACTTCATTATTTCTACCCTTTCTGCATTCAAGCATTTCACATTGTATCAATAGATGGCTAATATTTTCTATTGCTTCCTTACACAACTTTCTCTTTCTCTTAAGATAACGTCACTCTCTGCAAACAACCACTGGGTCTTTAGGTTGGCAATAAACAATGATATTAATTTTGCTAATAAAAATTTAAAATGCAGCAACTTTTAGACAAAATTTTGAGGGAATTTTAAAAATTGTATTATTTTAGTATTAGTTAGAGTTTATTAAAGTTGAAAAGAGAGAGACAAATAAAGATAAATTAAAGATGACTTTTAAGATAAATAAAAAAGCAATTCTTAGGCCACAAATACATTCATATATAGCATTACAGAATATTTATTTGACATCTTACAATAATGGCCTTCCACATCCTCTATAGAGAGCAATATTTGCGACTCTCACAAAAACTAAGTTCTTTCACTTTCAAATAACTATTTAGAAATAATTATTTATTACTTTTTAACTTCTGATTTATTTTACCATATGACTTTTTTGGAAATCTTAACTTTCAACAAAATATGATAAAAAATTCTGCAGAGATTCCAATGACTATGATATTCATTAGTGGATTTAAGTCTTTTAAAATTTGTCCAACATTAGCTATGTATTTCATGTTTTATGTTTGTTCATGGTTCAGTAACTGTTAAATTCAATTTATGAAGCAGCTGGGCACAAAGACCATAGGCTATCCGAATCAATTGAAGAGACTTTAGTAATGTGTAAAAATATCTAATACATCTAGTTTTACAATAAGATCTGAAAAAAAATTATCTGAAATTTCATAAGAAATGTGTTTTTTATGCCATAATTCTTCAGTTGTAGTCAAGTGTTGGCGGCCTAGTGATTAGCATAGCTGCCTTCCAAGCAGCTGGCCTGGGTTCACTTCCCCATCAACACATTTGACATAGAAAAAAAAATTCTTCAGTTGTAGATTTTTGATATGAGGCAAGTCTTAAGTGTTGAAATTATATCTTGAGTTATTGGCAAGTCTGATCTTCTTAACAGTTTTTCTTTAAACATTTCTATAAAACAACTCCTTTTGTGGAAGAATATGGAAGAACACAAGCAATCATGGCAAAAAAGAAGTTGAATTTCCAGTAACATTTTTTATAGTAATATTTAGTTGAATATTAAGAAGTTTAGTGTGGTTTTTTTTTTTATCCAAACAGGAATCTAGAATTCACCAGTAGAATATAATAATGCTCAGAAAGCTTTCTACAAGGGTTTGCATCACAAATTCAAATAGTGTCAATTAGTTTCCAAGAAAGTTATTCATAAACTTTATTAAACTTAACTCTAGATCAGTGGTTGTCAACTGACTACATGCAATGGGCCAATAAATTTAATTTTTTTTATTATTACAGACCCAATGAAGTATTGAACAAAAAAAATGGAAGCAAAGAAGTATTTCTATAGTAAAATATAATTATTGTAGTGTATAATATATATATATATATATATATATATATATATATATATATATATATATATATATAATGAGCATGCCAATACTCTTAACAAGCTTTTCAGAATATCTCTATTCTCAGACCAGTTTCTAGCTTCTGGATTTTCTCGGTGAGGTGCTAGGATATTCAAGCATTAGATTTAAAATACTAGGTCAAGCCCAGCACTTTTAATAGTTAACTAATAACTAGAAATTTTCAGACATCCATATGTCTTCAAATCCAGCTATCTAACTTAAATAACCATGTAGGGCTGAACCAAGTTCAGGTACATCATATACTAATAGCTTTAGCAATATAAAATCACCAAAGCCTTAAGAACAAAAAATATAATTGCAAAGAAATCAAGTCATGGTCACATGACCTAAATTATTAAGCTTGTATTACAAATGTTATCAAATGAGCATGCCAATAGCTCTTAACAAGTTTTTTCAGAAACTAGAAACTCGTCTGATGATAGGGATATTCTGAAAAGCATGTTAAGAGCTATTGGCATGCTCATTAGATAACATTTGTAATACAAGCTTAATAAATTAGGTCATGTGACACATGACTCGATTTCTTTGCATATATATAATAAAAAGCAAATATTTCTAAACAAGCTTATTTTATTTATTTATTTATAATAAATGCTATATATATATATATATTCAAAGAATGATAGAATAACTTAGAATAATTGACAAAACTATACAAAAGTAAATAAATTACCAAAATATTAAATTAATATTAAACAAAATCGGAATCAAAACAAATAATGTTTAACTGAGTGAAACATAATTATAATTATAAAACCAAAACTAATTACATTGTACAGGCTTACACCTGCATTTATATATGTAATATATGTGGGATTCAAACTCAGAGTTTTACATGACCTACTACTCTCAGTGCCATCTCATATTGCTGACCAACCTGATCACACGCATGTTAAAAAGATAAATAATCATCAATATACATATTTCATGCTAAACCAGTAATCATCAGTTGGTCCAGATTACTATCTCCACACATATATACAATCAATGCTCAGCTTTATATTAAAATAGCCAATCTTCATACTTTAATGGACTGACTTCAAACTACTCCAACTCACAACTCTTCAGCTTTCCATTTTATTGAAAATCTGACGATGGAACATTCAAAGCCCATGTTAGTGCCAAGGTTGTCATCCTACCCATGTTGACATAAAGTATGAAGATTGGATAACTTAATATAAAGCTGAGCACTGATTGTATATATGTGTGAAGATAATCTAGACCAACTGATGATTTCTGGTTTAGCATGAAATACATATATTGGTGATTATTTATCTTTTCAACGTGTATGTGATCAGGTGGATCAGCAATATGAGATGGCACTGAGAGTAGTGGATCGTGTGAAAGTCTGAGTTAAAAAACTAAGGTGATTTTACTGATTCTTTTCAGTAATTAGCTTATCAAATCTTGAAAATATATTTGTAACTGCTAAATGCAAAGGTGGATTTATTAATAAATGATTTCTTTCTTTCACATAAGTATATGGTAAAAAATAGCAATAACATTCTTGAGGCTTTTTATGTAATTCTGGCCATTTAGACTTAATTTTAACCTAAAATGGAGTTTCATTTATCGAATTAAATAATAACTTTAATTAATTAATGTACCGTCGCAATTTAAGTCTATTAATTTTTCTTGTTCCAAAACAGTTAGGTTATTTTATTAATAGTTTTAACAAGGCTGTAAACCTTAGCAATGAGCGTCTGAAAAAATCGTCACTAGGGACCTCTGTAGGTCTTTAAAACACATGCTTACGCTATGAAGAAAAGAGAGAATCCCTTCTTTACTTCGACCTACTTTTATATATAAATAGGTGAAGCAGAAGTGTTTTGATCTAAGAGTGTGAAGCTATTAAATACTTCACTAATTAAGTCCACAATTCTTATAATACATTAATACTCGCGAATTTTATTGTTCAATATATGGATTTAAAATCCACATATGGCCTTTCTGCATCTTTTTTCTGTGGATAATATTGAACAAATGCACAAAAAGCCCTATTAAATGTCCATAAGAAGTATTTTTTCATTCACAGATATTTAGATCAACTTTATAGATCAATTCTGAAAATGAATGAAATGTCATTGTTTTTTTCTTAGATATGTTTACACCATAGTTTTAACTTTTTCTGGAATGCCTCAATTATATTCCATAAATCAAAAGTAGTACAATTTGCAGGTTTAAATTTAGTCCATTTATTTAATGGAAATATGTCTGACAAGTAAGCCGGTTTAGCAGTCCGATTGTTGTCATGGAAAATATTTCTCAATTCTGAATATTTTGTTTCTAGAAATGTTTCCACTTCTTTTCTTAATTCATAAAGGCTTGTTTATATTTTCTCTCTCAACAACCATCATTCTTCTGAAGGAAGTAGTAAATTTTTTGCATAAACTTGAAAATAGTCTTGAATTTAGTATGTTTTATTTAATATAATTTATTATTTTTATTCATGGATTACGAACTTTGTTCAAGTCAGGAGATGATGCATAACACAATGAGTAAAAACCATTTTATCTGCTACTTCTTTACTTTTTCTTTTTGCAATTCCTGAATGTTTTATAGTCCTACTTGCCATTTCACCAGTACATAAGGCAACATAATTTTTCCAATTAAGTGAGTTGTTTTTGATGTAATTACCAAATACTTTAAATATATTCAAACTAGTTGCGTGATTAGGAACTTCAAGACACCAAAAAAATTATTCTTTTACATCATCGATTTCATAATCAACACAACAAATATAATATGAAAGTATGGCTTTATTGGTAATATATGTAAATTCATCTATTTGAATTGTGAACAATAATTTGCTTAATTTTATCGTAGAAAAATAACTATAATTTGCTTACTTTTTGTATTAATTGATCTTCAACATCAGTTGCTAACGTACTAAATCTATGTTGGATAGTATTGTTAGAAAGCAGCAAAGCAACTTTATCTAAGATTTCTGAACATATATATTAAATATGGTTTAATTAAATTTTTGGCAATAGAGTACTGCTTTTTCATATAGCAATTTTTAAAGTAGCTAAATATGATGCATTTACAAGAGACTTATCAAGTAAAAGATATTTTGTAGATTTAAATTTTTTATCTATAAATGATGTATTAATTTTTCTGGCTTCATTTATTCATTGGATAAAATTTCCCTGCAAATAACACATTGTGAAGTCTGGGTAAATTTTCTTCGACTAAGGCCAAAAAATGAATCCAAATTTAAATAGTCAGGATTGAATTGACAAACAACGGTACATTTTCGTTTTGCCTGAGGCAAATCATATATTTTCATTAGCATTCAAAGTACTTACAAAAGTCCGCAATAGTTTTTTTTATGTGTCAAAGCATCGGCTGGGAAGTGAACCCGCAAACCTGGGACAAATGCTCGTAAGGCAATTATGCTGACCACTCGACCACCAATGCTTGACAAGTCCACAATAGTTCTCGATGTTTTCTTGTAACTATTCATTTTTAAATGGCTAAAATTTATCAAAAAAGTAAATAGCAAATATTTAATATACCTTAATTTATAGTACACATCTATTATAAAGTAATTCTTATAACTGCATGCCAGTGCAATTCTGATCAGCTGATTACAGCAAACTACGTAGTACATGTGACTTGATCAAAGTATACTAATACATATTTGTGTATATATTGGTTCAAACCTGTGAATTATTACATATTTTGCATCACTGTGACTTGAATGTCCCCCTTTCCATCTTATGCTTAATTTCACTTCTGCATAGTCATATAGTGTACTGAATATAAAAGCATGAATAAATTGAGTATATTATGATGTATATATAATAAGTAAAATGCAATAAATATTTGGAATGAGAAATAAGATTTGCAAGTAAAAAAAATGTATGAGAGCAGTAGTAGGCAAAGTATTTTATAAATGACAGTAAATATATATATATATATATATATATATGAAAAGAAAGTTACCATTAACACTAACTGAACAAATCATACAAATATCTAAACCATTATACAATTACAAATATCCAGTAATGCCCTCTGTTTAAAAGTCTATATCTCAATAATAGCGAACTTCAAAATGATATATATATAAATAATAAATATTAAGGCAGAGATATATCACATTATACTGGAGAAGATTGTATATGAAAGGTTGAGACTTGTGGGTTGTTTAATGATAGGATATAAATTAGAAAAAAAATATTTCAGTTTGTAAATCTGTGTAAAAAAGATTAGTTTTATATACTGATGATAACACATTCAATAACAAGAAGGCTGGAAGTACAATTAAACATGGATTCATAAGCAACACAATAGCCAGTACAGCCAAAGGAATCAAAGCCAACTGAGCAAGAAGCTATTCCAATAGTGCAAAAGCCTTTAAAATAAAAACCACTTACAATTAATAATGAAATGATATATGCAGTTTATGAATGAAACAAAAAAAAATCAGAAAATGCTGCAACAAATATTTGAAAGAATGTATTCAAAAAATTAAAAAACACATCAAAGAAATCATGAAATGCCAAAAAAATAATAATAAAGAAATGCAACAAAAACATGGGGAAAAAAAAAGAGATAATGAATTTAAAGAAATGTGTCAAGAGATAAAAGAAAAATTTAAAGAGATAAAAAAGAGTACAAGCATCCTGAAGCTGGAAATAGCAGGTCAAATACAAGAACAAGTACACAGGAAGTAAAATGTACAGAAAGAAAATTACATACTGACTTAGACAAAATGGTCCAAAAATCTATTTAAGCTAGTGAAAGTAAATTGCAAGAAATTGTCCAAACTATAGTAGAAAGAATAGAAAAATTAGAAGTGAGAGAGGAAGGGAAGATCAAATTTAAAATTTATTGTTTAAAGAAAAACTCACAGACATTCAACAGAAGATGCACAAAAGTCAAAAAAAAAAAGTTAGCATCATAAATGATATAAAAATGGATTATGCAAAGATGAAAAAAAATACACAAAATTGATTTGTAAAAATAATAAAAGAACTTAAGGAAAATAAAAACGTGATACCACCCAGATATAAAACCAAAAGAAAGGTATTAAAGTACAACATTTATGAAGCCGAACATAAATTATGAGAATGTTAGATATATACATCAGTTTCACATAATTCAGGTGTTCAGAGGTGAAGCTGGAGATACTTCCATGGAACACCTTGACAGTTTGGAAAAAATATTTCCAATTAAACCAGCTAATTAAAAGAGAGCAAATGTCTATTGTCTATAAACATTTACAAGGACCAGCTAAGAAATGGTAGAATTCATTAAAAAGAAACCAACTTCCTATTCCAGATACAGAGAGCAAATTTTGAATAATTTTTGGTCAGAAAAGCACCAAGAAACAATCAAGTCTCAAATTACACAGGAAAGATTTTGTATAAAAAGTGGTGAAAGTTATACACAATTGTTTTGAAGGCAAGTGTAAAAATTAAGCCCATTGTCTGTATGTGGCATGATAGAGAGCCAGCTCATCAGAATTATTCAAAATAATTTACCCTTTTGTGTTGAACATCGATGATCATCAGCATTGACCAAAAAAACAGAAAAATTTTAAATGCCATCAATATAAGTCTCCAAAATCAGAAAGAACAAGGCAAGTTTATCACACCCACAGGTAAACAAACCAAAAAAAGTGAGGCATCTATTTGTTGTATTAGAGTAAGAGATGACCAAAAAAACCCTATAGATGGGGGTGAAAGAGAAGAAGTTCTGGTACCAGTGATAAAACATGAATAATACCTGAGGATTGCCAATTCCTCAACAAGCTTTATGATAAATGCTTAGCCAGAGCCAGCACTTAAAATATCTCTATCAGGAACCCCCCCCCCAAACCCCTGACCATGGTTTTGTGCTTTGGAACTCCTCATAGAGGTGCCAGGGTAGGTTCAGACACTAGATCTAAAAATACCAACCCAAAGCCAAGCACTTATCTAAAAGTTATTTATTGAGTGGAAAATCTGAAAATTTCAGATATCTATATGTCTTCAAACCCAGCTATCCAACTCAAATAGCTATATGGGGCTGATAGATCTTCAGCCATACCATATATTAGTAGTCTTAGCAATATAACATTACATAAGACTTAAGGCAGAGACTATAAATAGTCAAAATAAGAGTCATAGTTCACATGACCCTATCTCTTAAGCTTGTAATTTATAAACAGTGAGGATTGCCAATTCCTCAACAAGCTTTATGATAAATGCTTAGCCAGAGCCAGAGACTTATCTTCTGGCTCTGGCTAAGCATTTTTCATAAAGCTTGTTGAGGAATTGGCAATCCTCACTGTTTATAAATTACAAGCTTAAAAGATAGGGTCATGTGATCTATGACTCTTATTTTGACTATGAATAATATCTCATTCTAGAAGTTTTCCTAACCCATGAAAACCAGAAACTCCAGAAAAATATCCAGTGAAATTTGACACATCCAGGAACTAGTGCTGGAATAGAAAAATATAGGAGTAGATCCAGAAAACAAAGAGAACAGGATCCCAACTAATATAAAGACATTCAAGTGACCCAGAAAATGTCAGATTATATTGAAATTCAACTGGGATGAGAGTACCATCATCACTACAAAAGTATCTTAATAGATGTAAAACTTAATGTTAGAAGAATACAGGCTATCTCATTCGCTGTCAACCCAGGTTTTGTATAAAGGTTAAATGATTAAAAAAAATAAAATTATATATTGTGGAACTATATGACAATACTGAAATCAAAATTAACAAAAAGAAAAATTACCAGTTTGCCAGAAAGCATGAGTGACTTTTATTGATGATATTAAAAAAAGTAGTAATAATTTAGAGTCAATAGCTATGAAACATGATTAGTATGAATAATTGATTTCTACAGAGAATGCAAAAAATGCTTTGTTTGTTTAGATATATTGCACATCACTATTATATTTCTAATGATGTACTGGGATCTGGTCATGCACTATGTTATCATGTGATGTTTTGAAATATATATTGTCTCAAATGCTGCCACATTTTTTCTGTAAGGCTCAGAAGAAGCAAGGTGCAGTTTGAGTTTTTGTTGAATATTACAGTCTCTAAAACTCAAAAGAGAGAAAAGCTTTATTTTCAAATTCTATATCCATCAGCCACTAAGACTCAAAAGGGACCATGGTTTTTATTTGATTTTTTGATAAGTTATGGATAGCTCAATAGAATTCAAACTGAAATAATCCTTTTAGTGATCATCCTTCATCAATCCTATAGTTAAATTTTTGTAGATCATAGAATTTAAATCCTATGCATTTTTATAGCATTCGATGCCAAGCAAATCTCTATGTATTATGGACATATGTCTTCTGTAAAACATTATTTATGAAAAGGACTGAAATATAAAAAGAATTAGAAAGATGAATAAAAGTTTGTAATAAGCATAGAAATGAGAAATGAAAAGTTACATTGTCTCACTGTCTCATCTTAAGGGGAGTGGATTTGTAACTACAACAAGTCAATAGTGTCTTAAATCAGTTACATTAGAAAGCTGCATGAAAATAAAATTGTTCAATAAAAAACTTATTGCCATAATTCAATAATAAATATATAAATTACTTACAAAGTTTAAAAAAAGTTTTTACATTTAATCACATTATTAAATATTTTATAAAGTTACCTTGTAATGAGTGACTAACAATATTATGAGAAATTTCAATGTAAATGATGAAAGATAATTTGATATATCAAGCATTTCAATTGCATGGTTTATGAAAATCTAGAGCACTTTGAAAAACTTTTTGGTTTTCTTTTTTTTTAAACTGACCTTTAAATAAAATCACTCACATTTTTATAGTAAATTTGATGGTAGGCCTGGATATGATATTAAAATGTTGGAATTAATAATATTTTTAAAGTTATTATTTAAAATTTAGATATCAGTAACAATTATCTCTTTCTTTTTCTATTATTATTATTTAAGCATTTATTTTATATAGCACATGTTTATAAATTGTAATACATTAAAGATCAGCCTGTCAAGCTATTGTGCATGCGCTTTTAATAAGTATTAATAATAAATGAATACTTTCACTCCCAACATGAGATATAGTATTTAAGAAAGAATAAAATGAATCCACTTAGTCTTTCCAACCCAAATGCATATATATGGGCAAATCTTAAGTACTGGAAATGAGAGTGTGAGGATAAACCACTCACTTCCAGTACTTAAGATTTGCCTATATATAAGCATTTGGGTTGGAAAGAATAAGTGGATTCATTTTATTCATTCTTAAATACTATATCTCATGTTGGGAGTGAAAGTATTCATTTATTAAACACTTGTAAAAAGCACATGCACAGTAGCTTGACAGGCTGATCTTTAATGTATTATTATTATTATTATTATTATTATTATTATTATTATTATTATTATTATTATTATTATTATTATTATTATTATTATTATTATTATTATTATTATTATTATTATTATTATTATTATTATTATTATTATTATTATTATTATTATGTTTCAAAGGATAAACTTTATTATTATTATTATTGTTGTTGTTGTTGTCATCATTCTCCTTCTCCACCTTCTTCTAAATTTGAAAAATTGAATAGGACTTTTTAATTTGATTTTTATTTATAAATTTATATTTCTAACAAATTAAGTCCAACTTGATTCATAATATTGAATAAAGGTTTTAATATTAAAATTACGATGTTGAACTATTAACTTAAATTATCACTTGGAGGATGGTAATAAAACATTGAAATGTAGGAGAGTTAACAATTAAAAATGATTCTTGCAGTTTTAACATTACTGTTTAATGGCTAGTGAGAAGGGATGAGTATCTTTTATATAATTACAATCCAAATACTGTCTTAATAAAATTTATTGATTATTATATAATTTAACATCATCTAATATTAGCACAAAATAAATTATAATATTTTATAAGTGTTAATAAAATTATTAAAAAAAGAAATGAATTTAAGACGAATAATTTAAATATTTGCACTTTCACTTCTATAGACTTAAGATTGACTCATATAAGTGCATTTGAGTTTGAAAATAAGGCAGTCATTCTTATTTTCCCAAAGTCTCTATTTTGTCATTGGGGTGAGAGCATCATTGATTACCATCCATGTGATTATGTATATCTTGATGTATCTATCTTTAGTTATAAACTGCATTGCTGTATTTAAATAAATATTAACATTTTTATATTTATTTTATTTTTTCATAAATATTATACCATTTAGACCTTACAGATTAGGTCTAACTACCACAATATATATATATAACCATTAGAATCTAGTCACCACTTAGACAATTCCAATTTAGATAACAATCAACAATCTCAAACTGTTGTCAAGGCAATCTTTAGAAGATTGCCTTGACAACAGTTTGAAATTGTTATCTAAATTGGAATTGTTTGTGTTGTCTGAATTCTAATGATTACTTATAAACATATTTAGCCTTAAGCATTATAACAATCAACAATCTCAAACTGTTGTCAAGGCAATCTTCTAAAGGTTGCCTTGACAACAGTTTGGGATTGTTGATTGTTATCTAAATTGGAATTGTTTAAGTGTTGCCTGAATTCTAACGATTACTTATAAATCTATTTAGTCTTGAACATTATTACTCTTAATATATATATATATTTATAAAAGTCCAGTTATCAGTACATTATTTCTAATTTATATGTGATTGGTTGATTTTTTTCTCAATATATATATAGTGAGGATGATAAGTCTGGTTTTTCTTTACTTGGTCAATAATGTACAAAATTATGGAAAGCAATTCTAAAAATCTATGAATTAATTTGCTTGATTATGCACTTTTTGCCCACATAATGCACGATTGCTATACAATGCAATAAAAATAAAGGAATGAATTTATGTATATTTATAGATCAAAAGACCAGTTGAATTACCAATGGAAATATAAATACACAAAGCCAGAATTGTGTATAGACATCAATGATTGTTTCATACAAATATGTCTGTAAATAAATAAATAACGAATACTCTACTTGACTGACTAGCTATTCCTTATCAAGATGAACCAATCTGTTTACATTTTTAAATTCATGCATTTTTAAATAATTATATATGTGAAAAAAATGACCACCTACAAAATATTAAAATCTTACTTTTACTAAAAAATTATATACTTTAGGATAGATAATATATTAAATGGAATAAGCGGTCACATTTGGAATTCAATATTTCAAATACTTATAAACTCTATATTCATGAAAATAACTAGAAAGATTTATGCGTTTCAGTAAAGATAATTAAATGCTGTGTAAACAACTTTTTATTTTACTCACGTTTGGTAACATACAAGTACAACTGATACTTAACTCAATTATATATATATATATACACACATACATATATAAACCTCCATTTATCCTTCGACTACCTATATCTCATTAACCTGACCCAATAAGGTATTAAAGCATGAAACAAAATAAGAAACTATTCAAGGAAATTTAACAAATAATGAACAAAAGAAATAATAAAAAACTGATCACTCCATTAAATAATTATTTCATTTTCTCAACAGATTCCTCTACTAGTCTCTTGTTTGTTTTTTACTGATTGTTATTCTACTGAAAAAAGAAAGATAAATAAATTAAATTTTATGTAATAATTATACTATTTAAGCAATATTTAAGAAAGATGATAAAACACAATTTTATATTTGTACCTTATTAATGTATAATGATTTGCATTAAACATAGCCATATTATTTAGTTTAAGTTTTAGTTAATCATTAGCTGCGTCAATATTATATTAAAACAATAACAGTGCCCTTTCACTATAGTATAGATGTAAATGGGAAAGCAAAACTTTTATTTATTCACACTCATTAATAAATAACATGAATTCATATAATAATATAATAAAACATGTTGGTATGGCTATATTATTTAGTTTAATTGCTTGGGTTTTCAGGCGCCATATTGAATTTTTTTTAAAACTGACATGAGACATAATTTTCACAATAACTTCAGTTTAAATCATGTTAGAGAAAAAGAAATCACATTAATAGAAACTAGAAAAACTAAGACAAACAATAAGCATAAGATAAAGTGTGATAACTATATAGAAAATAAGGAAAAAAAGAAATTTTCACATCCAAAATAATTATTATTTTATTGTTTGTTCATAATTTGGAAATAAACATTAACTAAAATTCAAATTACATCTTCAGTGATAATTTGTTTGTATTCCTCACAAAATTATCTTTCTAAACATGTATAACATGTCTTACCTGAGATAATCCATAGCTTCACAATCCCCAAAAGAAATTGGATATGAATTCTTCATTTTTATCTTCTATCCCAACAGTTCCAAATGTCAAAGGCATCTATAAAGAAAAAGATTCATCCTAATAAAAGATACAAAAGAAATTATCATAAAAATTGGCTTCTTGTCTCTCTAAAACTAGAAATTGTAGGCTACTGTCTATATCACTGATAAAATGAGTTTCATGTCTTCATTTTTTTTTTTTTGTGTACATCAGTGATGTTTATATTTTTTATGCGCGCCAGTGATGCTATCTTGTTATATTTATTGTATCACATAGATATAATTTATTTGCATATAGTCCATTTGTTAGCTATAGACTTGAAAATAATGTTATAAAATGTATAGCAAAACCATAGTGACTCCAAAACATGAACAAGAATAAACAAAAACAAACAAGAATCAGAAATTGATTATATACCTGCGTATGCAATCTTTGTATACATTTGATTATTAGTTTTATAACTCATTACTTGTAAACACAAACATATTATATAAACATAATTATAAATAATAAATAATAAATTATTATACTTTTTGAAAATCATTATTTTTATAAAATAAATGGATTAGTGTAGGTAGAACTTTAGAAAATTATGATAGATATGAATTCTATATGAGCATAAATAAATATATAACTACAAACTAACACACACTAATTACAAACTAAAATTAATAAAAAAGATATTTTTTTCAAAAAATTCAAAAAGAAATTTAAATATTAAAAAAATTAAAATTTTATACTTACGAATAATTATGTTGAA
Organism: Epiperipatus broadwayi; assembly: GCA_028023455.1. Classification (NCBI taxonomy): domain Eukaryota; kingdom Metazoa; phylum Onychophora; class Udeonychophora; order Euonychophora; family Peripatidae; genus Epiperipatus; species Epiperipatus broadwayi. The sequence goes on along the minus strand of JAQFVV010006208.1, from coordinate 13,070,714 downwards.
GCTCTATTGTAGGCCTTGTTTGTGAATAACACATGGCAAATGTTAACTTGCATTCGGTAAACCATTTTTTTTTCTTTTATTGCTTCATGATAATTTCAAAAGTTATCAAAAAAGAAAAAAAAATTAAATACTGTGGTTGAATAAAACTGCTGCCAAAAATCCAAATTTCAACTGATTTTTTTTGAGGTGAACATCTTCTGAAAGCCATGTCATTGAGCTATCAAATGTTTGTATTTTGGTTGATGTCATGCTTATACTTTTTATGTCAGTAAAGAAATAAAACAACATGTCATTCGATGAGCACTCAAAAAGCTCCCACAGTGCCATGCTTCCAAATCAAATGCTTTATATTTGCCTATATAATTAAAAATAGGTTGAAGATAAGAGTGGGCCAATCTTATCTTTATAAAGTCAAATTTTGTGTTTAGATTTGTAGAGGTCTCTCTTATAATAAATTAAGCACTCAAGGTGCATGTACTAAGGTTATAGCCTTATTTAAGTATTATGTGCTGACATTGCAGTTAATAAGAATTAATATTTATAACTTTAAATTGATTCAAAATATTTCTAAATTTAAGACTTGACTATTAACTCATTGTAAATCGAAAGATTTTGTGATTGTTAATGTTTAATAGAAATAGTGGACTTAATCACTGAAGAATTTATTCACTTCATGCTCCCAAATCAAAATGCTTTAGATTTGCCTATATAATTAGAAAAATAGGTTGAAGATAAGAGTGGGCTGCTCTTATCTTTATAAAGTCGAATCTTGCATTTAGATTTGTAGAGGTTTCTTATAATAAATTAAGCACTCAAGGTGCATGTACTAAGGTTTTAGCCTTATTTAAGTATTATAATATATTGTAAATAAACAATCAGTTATAAGATTTAAGATTGTAGGATATAAAATATTATACAGTTAAATACATCTATATAGTATTTTTTTAATAATTATATCACATCTGTCATAACACTTATTGCAACCTAGATCCAGTTAGCATGAAAAACATTAAATATAACTCCCTATGATAAAAGCAGTTTTCATTACAACTTTTAGAGTTTTTCTAGTGCTGTAATAATGGTCATAGTTATCTTACCATCAGAGAATTAATTTGTTGTTGCAATAAACTAAAAATATTTTTTCTTAATTCTATTTGAGTACTTTATATATATATATATTGAATTAAATACATCCATGGATTATTATTATAATAAAAAATAGAAATGAGGAAATAATATCCATGTAAATAAAAACAAACTTTAGCCTTATCAAATGTAAATATGCCACTTTAGCTAAAAGCAGAAGACCAAAGCTTTTTACAATTTTTATTGATTATGGCAACAATTTAGTTAAGTTTAATCAGAACTGCAGTAAATATATTATAGTTATAATCTAAATGTTTTATGCATTCTTTTCTTTGAATGTGTATAGTGTTCTAAGAATATTCTTATTGGCAAAATGATAAAGTAAAGAACTATAAAAATTTCCCTAGGAATTATGTTATAATTAAGAGTACATTAAAATCAGACATTTTATTTTTTTCTGTATAAAGTTAATCTGATAAACAACAGTTTGTTGATAATGAGACTGAAAGTTATCATCACTAATTTTAAGGATCTTATCACACAAGCCATCAACTAGGGATGAATAGAATATTATAAAGATGGTTGTAGAGGTGCTATAAGCACTGGTTTATAACAATGTTGAGGGTCTACCAATAAAAAAGACAGGTATATAAAAGTAAAAAAGTAAAAGAAAATCTTCAGTGTTATGTTTTTTTTAAAAAAATTCTTCCAAATAGGAGAAATATGCAAGCATTATCACAAATATTGATACAATTTGGTCTGTTTAGTATTTCAATGGCTTCTCTGATCTTACATTGGTAGAGGATATCACATCTGGATAGGATCCTGATATTGTGACCTAAATTCATAGCATGAAATGAGGGTGCTGCTGCTGAGGGTTGCTTAACTGCAATAGGATGTTCATCTCTTCTAGTACTGATGCAAAGAAGTTTTACAAATGCCACATAAAATTGCATAGACTCTATGAGCCTCAAGAAAGATTATAACATTAGGCTTGCTTATGACATTATTCATTTTTTGATAAGTAGTATATGCTGTTTTTATATTATAATTTAAATAGTTGTATTTATATAATGGACTATTTCCATCATCAAAAGTTGAACCTCGTTTAAATATTCCAATTACATTCAACTGTTAGTAATAGCACACAGTTTAATATATGCACAACATTTCAAGAAGTATTATTCTCCCCTCTTCTTCAGATGTTGTTGGCCTAACCAATGGCAATACTAGCATGGGAATTGAACCTGGACCCTTAGATTCTTGAGTATTGAATTTTAAAGTAGTACTCTAACCAATAGAGCCACCCCGCCAAAGGCAACAGTCAGTAGAAATTTCATATATCCATCTATGAGGTTCCTACTGATTTCTTCACTTTTTTCTAAGAGTAAAGTTGATTAGTGGTTTCCATACATTATGTCTAGTCACACTAGATTGACTTATGGGATTGTTTGACATTGTCATGCGAGCAGCTTCATTAAGTTTTTTTCTGTACTCTTTTCCCCCTATCCAATGTTTTTGTATTTTCCTAATTGAACATATGTTTTGGTACATATATGATCTGCTACCTTAGATACATCTGTTTTTTCATTTCTAGTCATCAGTTTGTGTTCTTGCAAGTGCTTTTCAATGGGATGACTGATCTCACCAATGTATGTTCTTCCACATTCACATGGTATTTGATGGATGCAGTTTTTTTCAGCATTTCAGGTTTAGGCTTTGTAGATGTTAGAATTCCTCATAGTGTGGTATGGCTCTGGAAAGCTGTTCTGATGCAATACTGATTGCAGATTTTTCTTAATTTGTCTGCTATTTTGATATGTATGGATGCACTACAGTACCAACAATTGATTTTTCTTTTGATAGTTTTTTTTGTCTATTCAAGGTTTTCTTAATATCACCTGATAATATGCTAATATTATCACTAGTCAGGCCAGCAACATCTGAAGAAGAGGGGAGAATAATAAATATCTCTCAAAACATTGTGCATATACTAATCTGTTTGCTATTATTAACAGTTGAATGTAACTGGATTATTTAAATTAAATTAAATTTTTCTAATGACATTCGATACTCATATTAGATGGTGGAAATAGTCCAATATATAAATACAACTAAAATACCATATCACAAACTCAGGAAAACAAATTCTAGTAATTGTTTCTTTTTTTTCTTTAATTATTTTGATTGTTTTGGGCTTGAAACAAGGCTTTGTGAATAATTTTATTATTATAACCATTAGCTAATAAAACATTATTTATATGATTTATTTATTCTTTCAGATGTGATTTATATATATAAAAAGGTTAACTGCTTTAGTAAAAAGACGTTTAGCTGCAAAAAAAAAATCTGAGTTGAATGGTGACGTGTTAAATATTGTATGTATCTGTATGTGTGTGTATTTTTTCTGAAAAATGAAAATGATGACTTATTTTGTTTCCTGGTGAAGAATGCATCAAAAAAGAAAAGTTTTTCACTAGACTCCATTGTAAATTTAACAGGAGGATGGATATTATTTAAATGTGAGAAAAAAATCATATAATTTATTTGAACCATGTTGAGATATAAAGATGCGTCATTCCGTATATTTAAGCCAAAAAGAGGTTTTAAAACTGCTGTTTCTATAGCAAGAATTTCTATATTTGTCATAAATAAACCAGCTATCACTTCTTACATAGATGAGCTCATATAACTACCAAAAGTTTGTTTGTAATGTTGTTTGTCTATGAAATACATATTTGAAAGGCAAGGTTTAGCTTTTTATGTGGCCCAGTAAATTGCAGCATTGAAAAATTACATTTAAAGCTTCTTTAATTAGAACATTCATAAAGTGTGTATATATTTTAATATATATATATATTTGAATACAAGTATAATGTATTTATTGAATTTTAAATGTTATTAGAAGCGATTTGAATACAGACTTTCAAGCTTCCTTCAGCTATCCACTCAATCTTTTATAACTGATGCACATGACAACATAACATAGAAAAGATAGATGATCTCCAGTATGCATATTTTGTGCTGAACTAGAACTCATCAGTTGGTGAGGATCATCACACCTCACACACATATATAATCAGGGCTCAGTTTATATTAAATAACAAATCTTCAAACTTTCATGGACAGACTTCTCTACCCTTCAGCTTGTCAGCCATCCATATTACTGAAAATCTGATGTTGGAATGCTCAAATCCCTTGTTGATGCCAATATTGTTGTCATACTTATGATGACTTTTAAGTCACTCTTATCCCTAATGTATACCGGACCTTAATAGGTCCATTTAAATACATAAAAGAAGGATGGGCAGAATTCAGGCTACATTGAATATCATCTATCTTTTCCACATGTATGTGATTATGTGTATCAGTTACATAAGCTAGAAAAAATAGCTGAAGGGAGCTTGAAAGTCTGTGTTCAAACTCCCTCTAATTATATCTAGAGTTCAGTATTTACTTATTACTTGTGTTAAAATATTGTAGATTAACCTGAATTCACTTGTTTATTTAAATGAACATATTATGGTCCTATAGATGAAGTATCAGAGTGATTTAAAGTCAACATGAATATAACAACAATATTGACCTCAATAAGGACTTTGAACATTCAGTCATCAGGTTTTCAATAACATGGATTGCTGAAGGTTGGAGAAGATTGAAGCCAATCCATTAAAATTTGAAGAATTGCTATCTTAATATAGACTGGGCACTAATTATATGTATGTGTGGCAGATGATAATTTGGACCAACTGATGAGTGCTATTGCAGCATGAAATATGTATATCAAGAAATCATCTATCTTTTTCACATGTATGTGGTCAGGTGTATCAGTTATATAAGATGGACTGGATAGATGAAGGGAGCTTGAAATTCTGTGTTCAGACCCTCTCTAATATATTTTAATATATATATAAACTTATAAATAAATATATATATATATATATTGAAAAAGATAAAGGTTTCATCTCACCCTTAGTTTCTCTTCATAAATTAGTATGGCCATCTTAACTCGAGAATAGAAAGGTATATATATATATATAAAGAGTTAAAAATTAATTTTATGATGACTCTACAAAGTAAGTCCAAGAACCAGAAATAGGGTCAGGATGTCTCATATATTCTATATCTTATATAAGAATTTTTTTTTCATGAATAGTTTGACATCTTGCATAATTCTGACTTATTTACTTGTCTCTATTCTCAAACATCTTCTAGTGATAGCAATTGCTAATGCATATTTTAGAGTGCCTTAATGATAATCTTTATAATTATAAATGATATTTGCTTCTTCAATAAAAATTAAGCTCAAGTTCTCACACACAAGTCAAGCGTTGATGGCTTAGTGGTTAGCATAGCTGACTTCCACGTAGCTGGCCTGGGTTCGCTTCCCTGTCAACGCATTTGACATAAGGAAAAAAAAGTTCTCACACACAATTCAATGAAAAGATGCTTTCATACATCCAATAAACTGGGAAAATGTATTGATTGGTTTTATGATATTACTACTATAGTTTTAGAATATCAAATAGCATCCTTAATTAAATAGAAAAAATCATTACTTTTATTAGGGGGGTATATTATATACGTAGGGATTTCACCTCTCCTTGCTGCTCAATAAATTTGGAAACCTAACAATTATGTAAAGCCAATTTTGTTGGAATAGTTGAAACAACTTATCTTTAAACTTGGTAAACACGGTTGCTGCATTGTGTTATATTTCAAAATCCAAATTTATTTAAAAAGTTATCAAGAAACTTAAACTGGTTAACATTTTCAAGATAATAATCATATGTAAACCGGAAGTTGCAGCAGATTTTTCTCCCATCAGTGACTGATAAACCTATTTTTTAATTACAGAAATTTTTATAGGTCACAGTTGAAGTTTTACGGTCATTAAAAAAATTAGGACTATCATCAATATATGGAACGTGTGCACATATACACAGAATACATTAATGTCATTATGACACTTTTTCTAACAGCGATCTTACCATTTCATTGATCATCACTATTAAATATATTTCGCTGTTTAGCGCAGTTGCTGTTTAGCGCAATTGGTAGCGTGTCCGAACTAGAATTGAGAAGTCCTAGGATCGATTATGGAGCTGGGAGATATGGGGCTAGAATTTTTTATGAACTCCTGCACGATAAAACCTTTTTTTTTTTTATACTAGAAAAATTAATTAATTAATTGCAATGACATTACCACAAAATAATTTAGTCTTAATTTTTTAATTATAAAAGTTATACTTATTTAATTTTATTTACAAAATGATATATATTCATCTGAAAAATTATAATAATAATAACAAAGTTAAGATTGTTGATTGTTATTGATATTGGCATTAGTTAAATGGTGAACGCTTTTACGTATTTATGTTTTAAATGTATGTTATATACTTTACATAATGTTAATACGAAAACATATTTTAAAAAAATCAATTTTGTATTCTAACTGTAAAAATTAAAAACATTCTAATAGTTCAAGTTTCTAATAGCTTTTACTGCACAGTTTGTTGGAGACTTATAGCTAAGTTGTATCATTCAAATAACTGATTCTCTAAAGACTCATTAAGTATGATTAATAATTCTTTACTTAATTCTTCTGTCAAAATCATTTCATCAGTAAGAATAAAATAAATTGTAAGACAAAAGCCTTTGAAAGATTCCACTACTTTAAAAGAGAGGATTACATTTTAACACAGTATACCTCATTAATTATTCTTATTTAATTTACATGATGTCTTTAATTATTTTTTTACAAATTTTATAATGGTGTTTAATTGGATTATACCGTACATTTTTAAAGTGTGCGAGATGTCCAAATTACAAGTAAAAGAATATGATGTTGTCAAGCGTTGGTGACCGAGTTGTTAGCACAGCTGCTTTATAAGCAGTTGTCCCGGGTTCTTCCCGGCCGACGCTTTGATATATAAAAAAAGAATATGATGTTTTTTCACTTTTTTATTTATATATCTATATATGAAAGCATAAGCATGGTTTAAAAAATGAATAACTTAGGTTAACTTTCTTTGATTATTATCTTTAAATATATGCATGTTTGACTTTTAACATAAAAATAATCTTTCTTTAAAAATCACACAGAACTCAAACATTTTATGAAAACTGAATTCAAGTTTCAAATAGTTATCTTTTATAATATAAAAGTTTTTGTTTTCAGAACAGAACCTGTTTGTAGAATTCATATCAAGAAGTTATAATTAATTTTTAATAACGAAGTTAATGTTTACTTAAATTGCAAATTTTTTTTTTTTTTTTTTAGGATTAAAAAAAAAATAGGAGCAAATTACTAAGGGACATTACCCCAGTTTTGGTCATTGTTATAATGATACATTCTATTATAACATCAGGTATCATTGGTTTACTATAAATACACCTTTATTATCAACTAGCTATTTCTTGATAAGCTGAATCAAATGCCTTTATTAAGGTAATAGACTGCGTTTGTTGCTTCAGGAGTTCATAAGAAGTTGAGTCCCAGAGATAAGAGAGCTGAAGGCATAACCTGGGGACAGTAAGTTCCGTACTTGGTCACTCAACCACAGCACAAATTATGCACATCCACCACCATTAATGAAAACAATGTTTTCAGAAAAATCCTTGGACGTTCTTCTACTATATTGGATAACAATGCTACTTCATAATAATTACTCCACATTTTTCTACCTCATTTATTTTTATAAATTGAACCAATATAGAGATATCTTTAAGATTAGTTGGTATAGTTTCATGAATCAATTAATTCCAATAAAAAAAATCCATTAGGTTTGAGACTAACAACGTATAACTTATTATAGTTAAAAACTTCATTGAATATTTTCACTGTGACCTAAAGAACTGTCAATTTTTAAAATTACAAAGGACTATTTTAATTTCATCAAACTAAATATTTTTGACCAAACATATGTAAGTCAATTGGATAGATCTATTATCAGATATTATCATCTGAATTCTTATATCACTATTTGAAAACTGGTGAAAAAATATCATCCACATCATATAAAAAAGGCATCATTCAGTAATTTGATGAAATTATTATATCATTTTTATATCCACACTTTACTTTCACCAGTTCAAAAGAAGATTTGAATTTCTCTGATTAGCAAATCACTGTATCTCCTTTGTATAATTTATTTAAAAAATTATTTGTACCAGTAACCTGTTTAGTGTGCATTTCTCAATGGGTGATTTTAGTAATTTAACAATTATTAACATTAAGCACATGCAATGGTACTTTTAAAAAACAAAGACCTTTTTTTTTTTTTTTTTACCAATATGTTCTATTTTTCATGTTACTTTTATTAATAAATGATCTGTCTGACAACCTGAGTCTATAAATTCTTATATAATAAGTCTTTTGTTTTTGCATTTTGATTTCTCTAATAATTTTTCTATTTAAAAAAAAAAAAAAATTTAAAAACTGTTACAATTTTGTTTTGTGAAAAATTCCTTAACAATAGGCCATTTGGCATCATAGAACCTTTACTATTATTTTTCATAACTTATTCCCATGTGTCCAAAAAAGATCTTTTAATGATGCTACTTCTGAAATTGAGATTAAGTACTAGCACTTCTAAAATGGGCACAAATACTTGTGCACAAATCAGCTTTTAATTTTAATAATTTTTCATAGAGAAATCCAGGAAATTCAGAAATAGAAGACACCAGTATAAATCTTCTTGAAAATCTAAGATGATACACTCTCCTGTCATTCAATATATTACTTTTCAATAATTTGTAACTTTTATTGATAGTATTTGATTACATATACTGTGGCCACCAGGTGATGCTGCAGAACTACCAAGAAGCATGCAAGTGATAATGTTCTATAAAAAAATGGCTGAAATCATTGATTGACAAAAAAACCATCGATGATTTCAGCCATTTTTTCATAGAAATTTATCACTTACAGGCTTCTTGGTGTGTAACCAAACACTACCCTGTTATTTATTGAGATAATGAGGGTCATTTATTTATAGCTTGCAGATGTGTAGTTTACTTCCCCTTCAATTATATATATCTTGAGCTATGATTATTTATAATCATTAACTTCTATTTAATTATTACCACAATGGTTGTTGAAAATGAAATTCCATCTTTTGTTCAATTGATTATAAATTTGAAATTATTAATGCCATGTTTACATCAGGTTAAAATAGTATTTCCACTCTAAACTTTTAACAGTGTTAGCAAAATAAATCTTGCAGAATAGTCAATTATTCTATTTTTTTATTATTATTTGATAATGTAAAAAAAAGTTATTTATTTATAAATGACAGGACTGTTGTTTATTTCTGTTTTCATTTGATGTGTTTTTATACTTGTCTAATTTGAATGTTGAAAAAACAACTTGAGTGATAAATATATAATAACATTAACATGTACTTTAACCATTAAATATACAGATTTGGTTGTGCATAAATTTTTTAACTTGTGACAAGGTAGTATAAGTGTGTAATCACAATAAAAATCCATCCCTCAAATCGGTCATAATAATTGTTACAATTATGATTTTTTTGTTTCGTTCATCTGTCTTGACAATATGTTATAATATTAAAATATTTTTTTATTCACCAATCATACACAAACTATTAAGAATACGATCACCATTCTTTATGCTTACACAAGCTGTTTACACAGGCAAAACTCTCTGTTCAAAAGCACCAATCAGTGCAAGCCAGAGTAATCGATGAATTCATTGATTCCCCTGACTTGCACTGAGTGCATTACTGTGTATAGAATTTTGCCACTGTGCATACACAAACAATTGCAGTGAATTTTTAAAATTTGATATTGGCTAGTGATTTAATTTTGAATTAGCATATTTTGTTTATGGTAATGATTATTTTCGATTTGATATTTGATATATATATATAATTGTGTGTATATATTGTTCTTTTATGAAAAACTATAGAAAAGATCTTTGATCTACAGTAGGCTATTTAAAGTTGTCTTAACTACATGTATCTGTGATGTAAATCAACTTCTCTGTGTAAAGGCAAATAGCTGTACCATAATAAGTTCATTATATTATGTTACATTACATTATATTATTATATTACATTACATTACATTATGTTACATTATATTATTATATTAAATTATATTATATTACATTATTATATTATATTATATTGCTCCTTATAGTAGGCTGATTTGTTTTTTACCATACATATTGACTGACATACTTATGAATATAAACTATGATGTGCTAAAATCATTTTTGAGTTTTATTGGATGTATATTGTAACCAGTTGGGTTACATGGTACACCCATAATAATATAGTATGTGTGAATATATATGTAAAGTAAAGAAAAAGTAGAAATAAACACAGACAAAAATTATAGTAGATATTTTCTACATTTACTGAAATAGAAATAAATAAATAATAACTCTGATTTAAAATATTGTTTTATAAATTAAACTTTTAAAAGGTCTGAATAAATATAAGTATTATTATTATTATTATTATTATTATTATTATTATTATTATTATTATTATTATTATTATTATTATTATTATTATTATTATTATTATTATTATTATTATTATTATTATTATTATTATTATTTATTATTATTATTATTATTATTATTATTATTATTATTATTATTATTATTATTATTATTATTATTATTATTATTATTATTATTATTATTATTATTATTATTATTATTATTATTATTATTATGATGATGATGATTTTGAAATGTAAAAACACCATACTTATTTTGGGAATTTTTTTAATTAATTAAACAAATTTTTTATCTATTAGAAATCCCCTAAGTAAAAAAATGTATATAGTTTCCAAGGGATTAGAGAGATAAAAATAAAATTCTGTTTTTAATCAAGGTGTTGTTATAACACCTCAGATGATTTTATAAAAAGAGCTGATAAAAAATATCACCAGTCTGGATAGTGATTTTAAAAAGAGCAGTTCTGCTTGCAGTTTTGTAAGAGTTGGTCAGAAGAGTTTTTAATATTTTAAGCAGTAACCAACTAGGCCAACTGCAAAGTTTTGGATAATGATTTTGAAGAGAGCAGTATGTTGTTGGCTGTAGCAGAGAGTTGGCAGAATAGCTACCATGAATTGATACAGATGAAGACAGAGCATTAGATTTAGAAGCTACTAATATTTCCTTCTCAGGAGTTTGAATTCACTTGGAGAAAATGACCCACTTCTTTGTGCTGTAATTCATAGCCTTAAACAGAGAGGATAGTTGCTTGTCTAAAATTTATTAAATCAAAACAGCTGCTTGATTGGAACAATTCTAGACAGAAAGAGACCAACTACAGACCAAGATTTTATATGAATTATGTACTTTTACCTGATAGTGACAACAAACTTGGATTATATTTTTATGATGGCTCAAAAGAACCAACTTGCCCAAGAAAAACCCCAGCTGAATGAAAAAGTAGTTATACATATGTGGCTATGTCTACATATGCGAAGAGAAGCACAGATAAATGTGTATTCAAAAGTGAGTTGTTTTTAAATAATTCATTTGATGGACATTTTAAATCTATATTTTTAAATTTAAAGACATTTATAATTAGTTAAGAGGTAACCTAATAAAAAGCTTTCTAACTTCTCGAAAATTGACTATACTTTTTAAAAAAAAAAGAATTAAGAAAGTTGTAACAGAATTTGAGTTTTTTTAATATTGATTAAAAATGTAAATTTTATGTATATTCAAATGCAATTTGTAATTGTAGAAATTATTGTTATTTATTATTTGACAAAATTAAATTTATAAATAATCTGTGCGCACATATATCTCAATTCTTGTCAAATAGGACATATATGCAAATTTTAATCATTTATGTTATTGAATATTCATTATATATTATAAATCGTACATCTGTGCACATACATATGTAAAACATAGTAATAATTTGAATATATTTTATTATACTTTTTGTAAATTAATGTATACTTTTCAAAATCAGAACCCTTATAAGACCTTAATCATTTATTTTTTTTGTTATTAATAAACTTGTATTTAATTGTTAAAATTGTATTCCACCATCTCTTGTTCACATACTGTAATAAAGCTTTGTGTTCGCTGGGCTAGATTCATGCACGGATAAATGGGGATGTGTTTAGTGCTTTGGGCATCCATAGATGATCAATCATCCTGATTGGTGCAAAAAAGGATACTCTTTAAAGCCCATGCACTATATTTTATTTTTTTATTTTACTTTAGTCTTGTTAAAAATTTAAGTTTTAGTTGGCCAGTACATTAATGGTACTAAGTGGCCAGAACATTGATGATGATCAGCATGTTTTAATGTCCCAGCATTATTGTTTTGATTTTTGATTACTGTGTTTTTTAATGGATGGGCACTAAGCTGGTGCATCCAAGTCATGTTTATATAATTGCCCATGCTGGCAAAAGGCTCAATAGTTAGCCTGGTCTAAAGAAGACCCATTTTCAATCCAGCCACAAGATGGTCTGTTGATTTTATTCTGATTTATTGTACTAATTTGTTTATCCCATCAATGACGATGATGGATGGTTATTTCTCTTGAGTACTCATACTTACTTTTATTTATAATGCTGGTTGATACATAAATATATGATTGCTGTATAGTTTTTTTAGCTGCTCTTTTGAGTTAGCTGGCTGATCTCTCAATGTTCACAGAGATCTAATGATCTCACAATCCTCTTAAATATATTTATATTTAATATTTTAAATTTTGAATTGACTTGGGGTTGATGATGATTTTTTCCATCACCCAGGTTCACTCATTTTATTCGATCCCCCCATCCCGTTACAATATATTATTCATTTTTATTATTAATCAGCCTACTTGTACATAAGATAACTAAATATATAGTAAAAATCTATCACTAAGTTTGATTAACAATAAGATCACTAATACTTATGTTTACAATTTTTTTTTTTACTTTTTAAGAAATATAATGTAAATCTCTCACCCCACCCTGATTTTATAACTATAAAGTGTTTGTGCCAAGGAAACTGAAATCCAAAGTTAGAGGCAGATTACTAAAGTTGCATTCAATTGGATTGATATTTGTTGTATTTTTTCAGGCTGGAATCAAAATGTATTATCTATAATCAGTGATTCTGTTTCAGATAATATAGAGTATAATTTGAGTGAAAGATTTTTGCATTTATTCATTGCTAGAAGAATAAAAGAAAATCTTAATCTGTCAAAAAATAATAATAATTATAGTTGATTGTAAAACAGTTAGTAGTACATGATAATTTTTTTAATCACTGTGTACAGCAATAAATGTCACTAATGTTTTCTAAGACCTATTCATAATTCTTGATAGAACTCTCCTACACATTTTATGATGACATCTCTTTTTTTAGTAATAGTTGCATTTTTTCTCTCTTATTGCAGAAATAAGTTTTCTACCAATACCAAGATGTTGTTTTACACTTTTATTCTCTTCTATAGCATCCCTTTCTAATTCCCAATTATATTTTATTATATCATTATTAGGTGTAAGACAAGGTGACGCCATATCTCCAAAACTTTTTACAACAGTGCTGCAAAAAGTATTTTGTGGATTAAAATGGGAAACTAAAGAAGTGAAAATAAATGGAGATTATTTAAGTCATTTAGATTTCACAGATGATGTAGTTGTTTTTGCCAATAATGCTTCAGAGCTGCAGGAAATGTTGCAGGAATTATCAGGTGAAAGTAGGAAAGTAGGACTAAAGATAAATGTTAAAAAGACTAAAGTAATGTTTAATCGATTTGCTCAAAATATGAAAATAAAGATTGATTGTAATGAATTAGAAGAAGTTAACAGTTACAAATATCTTGGTCAGATTATTAATACAGATGGAAGGAAATTAATCATAGAATTAAACTTGGTTGGAGTACTTTTGGTAGAAATAACTTGATACTAAAAGGAAATATGTCTATGTGTTTGAAAAGGAAGGTTTTTAACAATTGTGTTTTACCAGTTCTTACTTATGGATCTGAGACTTGGACACTTAATAGAAGAGCAATACAGAGACTTCAGACCACTCAAAGAAATATGGAGAGATGTATGTTAAACTGGATTCCAAGAGATTGTAAAAGACCCAGAAAGGGACCACATGTGAGATGGATGGACGAAATAAGAAAGTGTGCAGGGGTGATGTGGAGAAGAGAAGCTAAAGATCAGAGAAGATGGATTAAACTTGGAGAGACCTTCATCCTGCAGTGGATTGATAATGGTTGATGATGATGATGATATCATTATTAACTCCTTTTTATACCACCTTACAATATTTGACATATTCAACCTTTTTAGTACATCATTTTTATATATTTTTGTATTTCTTCTTTTCTTCATAAATTGTCATATCTCAGAAGAAATTTTACTGGTCAATCGCTGCTTTTTTGTACCAGATGTCTTTGTCATGGTTTTAAAAAATATATCAGTTATCTTCCTATTGAATTTGTTCAAATCTGAATCATATTCAAAATTTGTTAAAATTTGAAAATGATTTGCAAGTTCTAATTTAAATTCATTGCAATGTTTCTGAAGATTAGGAATATCAACTGTGAATATTGTTTTTTTAATCATTTTTCTCTCTCTACTTTTGCATTAACATGTATCTTACACTTTGCTAACTGATGATCACTTCCTGTGTTGAATTTATTAAGAAGATTACAATCTTGAAATACATATTTTCTGATAGTAAAAATATAATTATTTGTATCACCATAACCAAATTTACTTAAAGCACTCTCATTTTTTATTGCTTTCCAATTTTAGTATTAAAGCCCCCCCCCCCCATGACAATTTTAAAGTGTTGTTTGGTCTGATCAAAAGCTTTTTGTGCATCCATATAAAATCCTTTACTTCTTTATCACAATAAGAACTTGTTGTGGCCTAAATCTGGATTATCTCCATTTGATATCTGCTATTAAGTTGAATAACTAATCTTGCCATTCTGTTTGATACATCATCAATCTCCATAATGTTGTTCTTTCACTTTTTATTTATAATTAATCCTAATCCACCTTTTAAATCAATTTTTTTTTTCATATGTCAAATGCATTGCCAGAAAGTGAACCCGGGCCAGCTGATTGGAAGGCAGCTATGCTAACTGCTAGACCACCAATGCTTGACAGTTTTTTCACATTTTCTTCTAATTTTACAAAAGTCCAATAATATTCCATTTAATATGAGAGAGTTCACATGAAAGTGATATGCAATTGTAAGTTCTTACTTATGGATCTGAGACTTGGACACTTAACAAAAGAGCAATACATAACCACTCAATGAAATATGGAAAGTTGCATGTTAGGAATAACAAGAAAAGATTGAAAACAAAATGCATTGGTGAGAGAAATTGAAAGCATTAAGAGACTGAAGTAGAGTTGGACTGGACTTATTGCTAGAAGAGATGATAATAGATGGATAATTGAAATCTTAAACTGGATTCCAAGGGATTGTAAAAGACCTAGAAAAAGATCACATGTTAGATGAATGGATGAAATAAGGAAGTGTGCTGGGGGAGGGGATGTGGAGAAGAGAGGCTATAGATCAGAGAAGATGGATTGAACTTGGGGAGACCTTCATCTTGCAGTGGATCGACAATGTTTGGCAATGATATAATGCATGCGCAAATATAATACATATTTTCATTTAACATAAAAAAAGAAAAACTTGTTTAAAGTTTGCATATATTAATTTATAGCAGTAATTTATTTTATAAGCTTAAAAAAAAAACTGGTAAACCGTCAAATATATAAATATTTGCTAACCACCAGAACGCAAAATCTTTAAAACTGATTTCTGTTTGACAATAGACAACCCATTTTCATTTCCTTTTTATTCAATTATATTAAAGAATTTTTTTTTTGTTTGAACAGTTAGTTTTTGTTGAATTTCTTCAAACGATTTTAAAATAATACAAAGACAAAAATATATATATATAACAATCACTGTTCATTTTTATAAAATAAAAATTTAAATCCATTTTAACATTATAAAAGAAATTAACCTTTGTTAATTCATTAATTCATATGCTAATAATGGTTGCATTAAAATAAAACAACATAAAATATTAAATGTCCGATTATAAAATGTTATAAATTTTGTTATAGCATTTGAACATATAAAAAAGTTTATAACATCAACACAAAATGACATTTCGGAATTAAAATAAATACAATGGAACAAATTATTTATAGTTAAATTACTTATAAACATCACACGTTCACCATTGATTACTCTGGCTTGCACTGAATGGCACTACGTGTAGAGAGTTTTGCCTGTTTTTTCCTCCCATATGTTATAGCATCGGCTGGGAGGCGAACCTGCAACAACCGTCTGCAACCTACTGCTTGCTTGCAAGGCTGCTGCGCTGAGCTCTCGGCTAACAACGCTTGACAGAGTTTTGCCTGTTTTGAATTACTTATAATAGTAAAGTTCCTTGCCTAATGATAGGTTAAATCGTCATCATCATATTTGCAGCTACCAATTGACACTTAGGACCAGTCTAACTCCAAAAATATATACACAATATACGTAAACCATTAGAAATAAATTTTGCGATTACTTTGCAAAATAATCTGTGAAATATAAATGTCTATAAATGTAATGTTTCTGTAGTATAATCTTCACTGCACCACTCAGATAGGAACTGGTTTCTATTCACTTTTAACACTTTGTGGGTGATGTAATCATAAACATATGACCAAGGACGTGAAAAAAATATATGATCCTGAGAATGCACATTTTGTACTAAACCAGCATTCATCAGTTAGCCCAGACAACAATATCTTATAGCCGATTACTACAGTTCAATTGATAAGTGTCAAACTTACCATCATCACAATGTTAACACAAATCACTTGATGGAAGTACATTAATAATTTTTATTAGTCATTTATTAGACTAAAGATTATCCACTCAATGAATAATATTTCTGTGGTGTAATTTTCACTACACCACTCTCATGCATGGTAGAGACTGGTTCTTATCTACTTTTACCTCCTTGTGAATAGGTGTAATCATAAGCATATGACCAAAGACATGTGAAAAAGGTCTGTGATCTTCAAATTTCACATTTCATGCTGAACTAGCACTCATCTGTTGGCTCAGATCACAATCCGTTACACATATATTTATCATTGTTCAGTATTGTAATGGTCAGGATGAACCAAAAACAGCATACACTTCCACTAAAGTGACTTAAACCACCACAATTCATACCAACCTACATACTACTTCATTTTTTTAGGCTCAGGGATCAGTGAGAGGTAGAGTCTTAAAACTAGATTATTAACTATATGACTTCTCTATGGCGAACAAGCCACCCATTAGTATTTTAAAGTACTGCTTAATTTGTTTGCTAGACTTTAAGATAGTGAAATTACATGAATTAGTGAGTCCAAATGTCAAAGCTTCAATATTTAACAGATATAAATAAGGGACCTCAGATGAATACATTCGATCTTTGGAGCAGATGTCCCTCAAGCAAATACATAATAATAAATAAAGCAAGGTAAGTTTAATTAACTCTAGAAAAAATGAATAAATAGATAAATGCATAACTCTCATGATTATGACCAATAAATGCTGAAATATCAGGCTTTAATATATACATAAGAGGGAACGTACTGAGTTGCTAAAGTAATAAACAATTAACGAGGTAGACCAAAATATGATCACCACCACAATGTCATATCCAAGTCTTTCAATAAAGCATGATGGGAATATCTCCACTGTTGTGAAGTTAGATCCAAATTTCATAAAATAAATGGGTCATAGGATCAAGGAATGATTATCTTCATATAATCCTAAATAGCTCATTAATATGCAGAAATGATCCACTGCACTGCTAACAAGACGAGAACAAGACCCTCTGGGTCTGAAAAATAAAGGAATGTTCCCACATTTGCATGGAACTTTGACAAATGGACCCCATCAAATTAAACCTTCCAAAGCAGGGATATATGCCTACTGGACAAATGCAATAAAATAATCATGAAAAATTAGTCAACCCAGTAATGCTATATTTATATAAAATTATAAATATTTGGACTTAATTAAAGATAGGGATAAAATAAAACATGAACAGTCGTGCCATAAATTTATAATACAGGCAGGCCCCTAGTTATGAACTTAATCAGTTCCTGGTGTGGGTTTGGAAGTTGAAATTGTTTGAAAGTAGAGGTATGTAAAAAACATCAAAAAGGGTTTTCAAAATACAGTATTTATTGATTAGTATCTGGAGTTTTGTTTACAAATTTATCAAAAGATAATTGAATTGTATTATTTTTCTTCTCTTGATAAAGAATTCTGTAACATTCAGTATCTTTTTCTATTGCTCTTCATACAAGAGATATATGCTCTCCACTGGAAGTGAGCTCTAAATATACTATGACATCCACTACTCTAATTATGTGGTAACATTTTACCATAATGATAGGAATATATATTTTTACTTGCTTATTGATCTTATATTTTCTACTGAAATATTAGAAACTTAAATAAATTATTTATTCACGTGTATATTCAAAGTTAAACTTTCTTATCAAAAAATGCTTAAAAGCATAAAACTATTCTTATATGTTGTGAGTTAGATTTTATGTTTACTTATATTATAAAGATCAATTATCAACTAGTGTTTCATATTAATTATATCTAAAAATGCAACAGTTCCACTTGTCATACTTGGCAAGGTATTCTTTATATCATTTAGAGATACAAAATGTTTTATACCTAAAAAAAAAAAAGAATTTTCATCATTATATTACCATATTATGGCTGTAATGATTACCTAACGCTATAAAATATTTATAAAAATTTACAAGGTGAATCTCTCAGATGGCAAATCTTAACATAATCAAAAAATATTGCTGACAGAGTCAATAAAAACAAACTCACATAAGTGCAAAGGATTTTCTAAAATATAAACAAAATGAAAAAGAGAATAACAAATATTTGAAATACAGGCATTCTTCATATACCTGAAGCTTAATTGTAAATATAGGGGGATTTGAAGTCAGACTTTCAAGCACCTTTCAACTATCCATGGAAATTTGAACACAGACTTTCAATCACACTTCAACTATCCACACTATCTCATACCACTTTCACACATGATTACACACATGTAAATAATCACCAATAAACGTATTTCGCGCTAAACCAGCACTCATCAGTTGGTCCAGATTTTCATCTCCTACACACATATATATAATCTGTGCTCAGTTTATATTAGATAACAAATCTACATGCTTTAATGGACAGGCTTCAGTCTACTCCAACCTCCAACTCTTCAGTCAGCCTGTCCATTAAAGCATGAAGATTTGCTATCTTAATATAAACTGAGCACTGATTATATATATATATATGGGAGATGATAATTTGGACCAACTGATGAGTACTGATTTAGCACAAAATACATATATTGGTGATCATTTATCTTTTCTACATGTGTGTGGTCATGTGGGTCAGTGGTATAAGATAGTTTTGATAGTTGAAGGGTGATTCAAAGTCTGAGTTCAAATCCCCTATATAAAGAATAACAAAATGTAATCAGTTAAAAAAAAATTACACTGCCAATATGCCAGAATGCTATGTTTTCATTATGATTTTTGGGGGGATGAGAATGTGCTTATGTATATGTATTAAATCTTGACCATATATTTTTATGAACTAATAAAAAGCAAAGCAACCTAATCACATTATTCTTACATATATAAACTTAAGTATTATCCAGATTAACAATCTGAACACAAATGTTTATCAGTACTTTAAGTTTAATATGGTGTGTGTGTACATGTTTGAAATAAATCAAGCATATCTTTATAGACTACTTTTGCAAAAGGCATATTCAGATACAAAGTTGAACTTCAGTTTAAAAATTAGGTATTAAAAACAATAGTAACTTTTTAAAGAAGTTATAGCACACAATGATTTTGTGTTTAGAAAGAGATGTCCGGAGATTTTGTTAAGGATATGTAACTTTTCTGACTACATTAAGAGACACATGACAAACAGTCGATTACGATTTAGCTGTTCAATTAGATTGGATTGTTCAAGATCAAAATCTGTTAACAAGTTCTTCCAGTAAAAGTCATATTAAAAAAACATGAAATTTATTATTACTATTATTTTTAGGCTATAACATACTAATACATATGTTATTATTCAAACATATAGAAATTAAATTAAAACCAATAAAACATCTTATGACCCCAGCTTATATAATCTTCTTTGATAACAAATTCTTTTTCACTTATCATGGTTGCGCAACCAAATGTAATTTTTAGTAACTAATAAATGACAGATTATAGTGCTTAATAAATCCCTATCTAGTGCTGACCTATGTTATATTTCCAGTTTTGTTTCTAGCTTATGAAGATCATGAGTGGAAAGCTTTGGATCTAAGGGTAGTGTATCTGAACTTGTTGGATCTAATACATCTTTCCTCTATTATTTTGTTACTATCAAACTACCAGTCCAAACTGAAAACTAGGTTAATGTTTTTAATCTAAGCTAACTTGCTTGTATAATCATGTAGATCTGAAACCAGTTCAGCATCTACATATTATGATATTGTTGATTTATTAATAAGTATAAGGATTTATTAAGCATTACCATCTGGCATCTATTGATTACTAAAGCTTACAACAGATGGCACAACCATGGTGAGAGAAAAAATGCTTCTGAATAACAGTATATAAGCTTGAATCATTTGATATATTGTTGCTTTTATCCAATTTATCCAAACCGCTTCAAACACTTTTTAGCAAAACTCTTTATTTGTACATGTACATACACCTATGTTTCAACTGACGTGCAGTCTTCTTCAGAGCAAAGATCAAAATAAACTTGCTCTGAAAAAGACTGTAGGTCAGTTGAAACTTAGATGTATGTATATGTACAAATAAAGAGTTTTGCTAAAAAGTGTTTGAAGTAGTTTGGATAAATTGTATTTATAGGATATTACGGCAAAAATAAAGAAAAGTGAGATTTTGGTATTGCTTTTATACCAATCCTGGTCGAATAATATAGGTATATAAAGATTTTAAATAACTAAGGACATCATAATATATAGATACTGAATTGGTTTCAGATCTATATGATTATACTAATTTGTTGGCTTAGATTTAAAACATTAATATATCTTTCAATTTGAGTTAGTAGCTTGATAGTAACACAAAAACATAAAAAATGACTTCTAGAAAAAGGTACTTTAGGTCCAAACATTCCAGGTGCTCTGTTCTCAAATCCAAAGCTGCTCACTGATGAAAGACATAAGATAAAAACTAGTAAGAATACACTGAATAGGACTATTCTGGCTAGGGATTTATTAAACACTACCATATGTAATCTATTGATTACTAAAACTTTATTTTATAATATAGTAAATAATTCTCTCAAAGTCATATGAACATCAACGTTAACAGTTTGTTTCAATAAATAACACAGGTTAGTAATTACACAATGTTTCAAGTAGTATTATACTTCACTTTTCTTCAGGGGTTGCTGGCCTGATTTTAAGCAAACACTCTAACCAACTGAGATATTCTGTCAAAGGAAGAATAGCTCAGTTAGTTAGAGCATTTGCCTTAAATTTGATATTTCAATAATCTAAAGGTGCAAGTTCGACTTCTATGTGAATACTGTCATTGTGCATATCAGGCCAGCAACACCTGAAGAGTGGAGAATAATACTACTTGAAACGTTGTGTAATTACTAATCTGTGTTGTTTCAATAAATTTTTCATATTTTGACTAAACTTTCTGTATATGCAATAGCTTTTAAGTGACAATCTTTAAATATTTATATTACTGGAAATATAGTATCTTTTATAAATTTATTGGTTTCTATATCTAAGAAGGCATATATGTACAGGAAAGTTAATCAATTTTATCAAAATGCTATGATATTTTATACCTTAAACCAATTCAAAGTTTTTAAAAATTTAGATTAAAACTTAAAATTTCATAATTGAAATAAGTAGATAGATATATTAACCTGTAACTTTGCATTTTTGTGGATTCTTATCTAATTGGACAAATATCTTGGAATAATTATTATGCATAATTGTATATTTACTTGCAATATATTGTAATTATATGAACTTGGGTACCTCTACTATTGTTGTGGTGACTTCAATTAATTATGCTTTTATCAAATGGTAGATAAGCATATAAAGTATAATAAAATAAATAAAAAAAATTATCTTGATTGATGAATATAATTACATAATTTAAATAAGATAGTTAAAAATATTGCTATATTTCATTCATAAAAATAAGTCTTGAAAGTTAAGATTTTGTAAAACTTTGTATATATTAAAAGTAACAGTTTAGGAGAAAGTAATTAACAAAAATTTATAGTCTCCCAAAATACAGATATATATATATAAGTTCAAAGTAAAATTTAAATAATTTAAAGTTTTCAAAAATTAGAAATTAATTTTGTACTTGAAAAAAAAAATATTGTGTAACTCCATTACAGTTAAAGTTAACAAAACAACAAGAAATTAGAGGTAATTAATTATGAGTTAATTAAAAACAAAAAAAAGGAGAGAAAAACAGTAATTAATAATAATTACTGAAAGAAAATAATAAGAAAGAAAAAAAAACGAGGATTACTGGAAAATGAAAATCAAGACTAAAGACAAAAAAGAAAACAAGTGGAAAGAGGGAAGAGGTTTAGGGGAAAGATTGTTCATTGGGAAAAGATTATATATATAAAAAAGAGGAAATTCAATATCTATGGAGAGCCAAAGTGCATACCCCCACCATTATATAGCTTTTATTGAAAATAGAAAAATTCCAGTTGTTGTTCTGTGATATTATTTATTATCGAATAATATTGCAATCAAAATAATTTTTAATACTGATTCAAACTTGTATAGAATAATGAAGTTCCGTATAAAGAAAATAATAAAAATGATGTGCTAAACTAACCAATGTGTGTGAGCTGGAACCTGAACAATGTAGTTCTACCAATTTTGAAAAAATATCTATAAGAAGTCTGGATGTGGGAACAGGTAAAATATAGCTTACTGGCCTGCAAGAAAACTTTCTCATTTCTCATCACCTGAAGCCTACATATTCTTAACAGTATTATGATGGTTTCAACCTGAATCAACTATCCAATATGGACTCATGATAATGAATAAACACATTGATCAATCTATTTATTATGCTTACTAAATTATTAAAAAAAATATCCACAGAAAGATTGTTATAAAATTTATATACAAATGTTATATATAGAGTAAGTTAAAAACAAACTCTTATGACTTGATTTTTTATCAATTTAATTTTAGTTTTTTGCTATTAATGCTTTGGCGATTTTATATTGCTAGAGCTATTAATATATGGTGTATCTGAACTTAGTTCAGTCCCATACGGCTATTTGAGTTAGATAGCTGGATTTTTGGACATTTAAATGTCTGAAAGTTTCAGATTTTCTTCTCAATAGTTAGGCATTGATAAAATGCTGGACTAGTTCTAGTATTTTTATTCCCTAGCACCTCACTGATGACGCTAGAGGCAGAAACCGCGGTCTGAGGTTGAGGGTATTTTTGAAGCTTCATAAGAGTTTGTTTTTAACTTACTCTATATATAACATTTATAAATAGGAGCTTTATTAAAATTAGGTCATATGACTTGATTTTTTATCAATTTAATTTTAGTTTTTTGCTATTAATGCTTTGGCGATTTTATATTGCTAGAGCTATTAATATATGGTGTATCTGAACTTAGTTCAGTCCCATACGGCTATTTGAGTTAGATAGCTGGATTTTTGGACATTTAAATGTCTGAAAGTTTCAGATTTTCTTCTCAATAGTTAGGCATTGATAAAATGCTGGACTAGTTCTAGTATTTTTATTCCCTAGCACCTCACTGATGACGCTAGAGGCAGAAACCGCGGTCTGAGGTTGAGGGTATTTTTGAAGCTTCATAAGAGTTTGTTTTTAACTTACTCTATATATAACATTTATAAATAGGAGCTTTATTAAAATTAGGTCATATGACTTGATTTTTTATCAATTTAATTTTAGTTTTTTGCTATTAATGCTTTGGCGATTTTATATTGCTAGAGCTATTAATATATGGTGTATCTGAACTTAGTTCAGTCCCATACGGCTATTTGAGTTAGATAGCTGGATTTTTGGACATTTAAATGTCTGAAAGTTTCAGATTTTCTTCTCAATAGTTAGGCATTGATAAAATGCTGGACTAGTTCTAGTATTTTTATTCCCTAGCACCTCACTGATGACGCTAGAGGCAGAAACCGCGGTCTGAGGTTGAGGGTATTTTTGAAGCTTCATAAGAGTTTGTTTTTAACTTACTCTATATATAACATTTGTAAATAGGAGCTTTATTAAAATTAGGTCATATGACTTGATTTTTTATCAATTTAAAATTTATATACATAGATATAAAAGGCCACAACTATTTTCAAAATTTTTAGTAAGATATTTTTATTCTATAATTTTGTTGTATAAGGATTGTTGTAATTTTATTTGTTTATTTTTATTTATGTTTAATTCTTAGTAATATTTAATTTCATATTATATATTTATATAATATTTTAATTTGCAAAATGCAGATAGTTGAAAATTGAAAATAAGTTGAGATACTGCAAAATCCCTAGTGCTCGTTACAATACTTATCTAACAGCCAATCAGATGTCATGGATAACTGTCTAAAATAATATCCAAATCTAAACACACAACAAAGATTTTATGAAAAAAGGGCGGCCACTCTTTTTTCTACTTTTCTTTCTAAGCCAGAAAAGGGTGGCCACCCTTTTCTCATAAAATCTTTGTTGTGTGTTTAGATTTGGATGTTATTTTAGACAGCTATCCATGACATCTGATTGGCTGTTAGATAAGTATTGTAATGAGTGCTAGAGATTTTGCAGTATCTCAATTTATATATTTATATGTAGTTTTTGTAATGTTATTTCTTTATATATTAATTTGTTATGTTATTTATAAAATAATAATGTTTATGGATAATTTCACTATATCAGTTGCGATTATCTAAAATAAATTTTTTTTGTCATTTAAATTATTTAGTTGTTTGTGCCATTCTTCTCTCATCAATCTCATCCAAAAGGTATACATAAGTATTTATGGATCCTGAGAAATCATGCTCTAAACTGAGGGAAAATCATATTGTTATTGGAGAACATACATTTAGAGTGCCTCCAAAGAGTATTATGCTCATGTTTTTTTTTCTGAAAACAAAATGGTAATCCACATTAGGGTAAGCAATTCAAATCCCATCTATAAAAAATAAATGAATATAAGTGAATGAACATTATATGTGACTCTTTGAGGTATAATTTGATAGTTGATAGTCAGAAATATAACCAGGATGCTGTATAGAAGCAGTTACATAAGAGATAGAAGTTTTGATAATCGTAGCCATTCTAATTAAAACTAAATAGTCAATTATCAGTTTTAATCAATCTTTGTTAAAATGACAATCTGGACCAACTGATGATTGCTGGTTTAGCATGAAATACGTATATTGGTGATTATTTATCTTTTCGACATATATGTGTTCAAATGTATCAGTGTTATGAGATAGAGGGGAGAGTGGTGGGTCATGTGAAAGTCTGTGCTCATATACCCTATATATTATATATATTGATACAGGTATATAATAAGCCTGTATTTCAGTTATTACATAGTAGAGATGTCTGCCCATCCCTCGTATATGTATTAATGGATTATGTCCTGTACATGAGAGGTCAGATTGACTTTAGGTCAACATGGGTGTGACAACAACCTCGACTTCAAGGTGACCTTTGAACTTTCCATCATCAGATTTTCAATTGGATGGATAGTTGAAGAGTTGGAGTGGATTGAAGCATGTCCATTAAAGTATGAAGATTGGCTATCTTAATATATATCTGAGTACTTATTGTATATGGGTGGAGATGACAATCTGGACCAACTGATAATTGCTGGTTTAGCAAGAAATACGGATATTGGTGATTATTTATCTTTTCGACATATATGTGTTCAAATGTATCAGTGTTATGAGATAGAGTGGAGAGTGGTGGGTCGTGTGAAAACTGACAATGTACACATTGGATTTTAAAATAATTTGGTTATATGTCAGAAGTGTTTTATTAAGATGTGTGCATATGCAAGTCATCAGTTGAGGCCCATCATCATGATCATTAAAGTTCCCATTAAAATATTTATGGTTTTTACTAATATTAAGTTTAAGGACAATAATATTTAGTGATAATCCATTTCAAGAAAAAAGCTACCAGAAGGCTTCAGGATAATGGAACATTCATTAGCACCTGATCATAATTGTTATTTCTTTTGTTTGGTTGTTTAATCAAATTTGATATTCACATTATAACTATAAACAGTTACTTATTTAAATTCATTAATTACCTCTATCTTTTCTGATGTTGCTTTCTACCATTTTGGTTTCTAAGGGCACCCCCAAAATTACCAGTGATGCAACCACGTACTAAACAAAGTCAGATAATATGGGCTACTATCATTACAAAGTGTTCCAATTATTTTGACCATTAGTTTTAAAAAAATAATAATTTCCATCAAAAATTGAAAATAAATATTGAAATTTTCTAGAATTATGCTCAATTTTAAAAAAAAAATTCAAATCAAAATAGTAACGATGAGGAAATGACCAGAGTTGGGGAAAAAAGCAAAAACCACATGACCAAAAGATCACATTTCTTCTTGTATTAGTTTATGCAATTTTTTTTTCTCCTGCCATTTTTACTGGAACACATGGTTACTGTTCTATTTTAAAAGTAAAATGAGTTAGTTTACAACCAATAAATTGAAATCCTTTTATGTGGATTAAGTTTTTTTGTGTGTGAATTAAATATTAGATTTTAGCTTAAGCACATTACTTCTTGTGTTAGTTTATGCAATTTTTGTTTTGTCTGCCATCCTTATGTTAATTTGAGCATATTTTAAAAATAAAATACTTTAATACTGTTACTTGGTTTTAGGGGGATTGTAGTCATGTGATCAACCTACTGCCTGTGATCATTTTCTAATTATTAATATATTTGATAATTTAGTTCTAGAGGTATTTGATTATACATAGTTCTAGTAAATTTGTATGTTTACGTGATCTTTTGGTCACATGATTTTTGCTATTTTTCCAACCTGGTCATTTTCTAATTATTAATATGTTTGATATTTTGATTTACAGAGATAATTGATTTTTTTTTGTTTGAGCACAGGTCTGTATTATCTGAATTACATTTAGTGCTTGGTTATATCAGCAGTGGTTTTAAGGATCCCCTTAGAAACCAAAATGATGGAGAGCACTATCTAAACTAGTACCAATAATTCTTTGTTGTTATTACTATTCTTATAACTATTCATTAATAGTATCAATTAATATATATACATACATTAAAATATTTCTTAAAATTAATATTTATTTTTCCCACTAATATATATTTATATAGAAGTAACTCATTTTAATTAAATTATTATTATTATTGTAATTAATAATCACTTTGTGTGCGTGTTTGTAATGAGTAGTATGTATGCGATATATATTTCACACAAATAAAATCATCAGTTAAACAAATAAATGAATTACAATAAATAAATAAACAAACATTGAGTTTATTCAGCTGAGTACTTTCGAAGGAATACCTTCATTAACAAAGCCATGTGCCAAATAAATTGTGGAGTAAAACTATTAGTATGAGAAATGCAAAGTGTATGCAAATTATGTTTGCCATTTTTTGGAGATTGCATAACATGTTTCTTTTATTCATCACATTATAGCCCAGATAGATAAAATAGGCTTCTTTGATCTTTGCCTATGATTTGAGGTTTGTCTGGAATGCACTGGTGTTGTGTGGTGCTATGCTGTGCAAAAATAGAGGTGTATGGGAGATGTTTGTGCTTTGTTGTAAGCATAAGTATGCTGTGAGAGTCTTGTGTGTAATGTTGCCTTTGTTTCCCTGTAATATGATGTGAGGCAATTGTCGTATGGATGTGCTATATTATATACTGCTTGCTGGGTGTGTATTGGAGGTAGCTGATCTTTAGTATTGTTGAGAATTCTATTGAAGTTGAGAGGAGTGTGATAGAATAAGCTGAAATTATTGTGGAAGATTGTGTGTACATTCCTGTGTATGTTCTTTATGTATGGGAGAAGGATTCGAGGTTGGCTCTGTGTGTTTGCTGGATTAAGTTGTTTTTTGAATGTCCTGATTATATTATCTATGTTTTTTCAGTTATACCTCACCCTTAATAAACCTGCTTAATACATTTCTATATTAGCATTTCTATCAGTTTCAAAACTGCATAGTTTGGAATTTCTGTAAAGAAATGCTTTTAAGACAGCCAGTTTGTGGGTAGTAGGGGTGTTTGATTGGTGATGGATGTTGTCTCTTATGTGTATTGACTTGATTAGAATTGTGTAGTGAGCACTGGGGTTCCATATGTACTTTCAAGTCTAGGTATTTGATGGACTTGTGTGCATTGGTATATTGTGTTTGTAATCAGGCCACTGGCAATGTTCAAGTCTGTCTTTATGTCTTTTATGATTTCCAGCAATGCAGCTATTAAAATATCATCAATATAGAGAGTGTGAAATACAAGATCTGTGGCCAGATGTCTGGGGATGATGATCTGCTTGTATGCATTGAGGATGATGCTGGATATATTTCCACTCATGGGAAGGCCCATCAGCCAACCATTGCTCAAGTGGTACCATTGCTGGTCAAACATAGCATAAATGCTTTTACTTAGCCATTGTAGAAATGCCACTATGAATTGTATGCATTGCTGGTGCATGCCTTGTCTCGTTAATTCTTTTTACAATGAATATGGATTTGGGTCTATCGATGGAATCATAGAGTTCTGATATGTCCATTGCTGCCATGCTTGTGTAGTGTATGGATGTGACTTTTTTAATCTATGCACAAAATTGAATGATGATTTGATTGCATGAGAGCTGAAGCCTATGGTTTATGTAAGCCAAGCATTGATTACTTTGGCTGTGTTGTAATAATGCACACCTCCAAAGTCCATCATTAAGCATAATGGTATGCCTTCTTTATGCATCTTGGCATAAATTTTTTGCAATGTCCTCTCTTAGCAGTCATATATATATATGGATCATGCTACCTGAGGTTCAAATTTTATCTTTATTTATAGAGGTGTTGCTGAATATCTTAATGTTTGTGTGAGGATGATTTGGCATTTTTGTATATGTAGCATATCTTTAGAATGAATTATTATATGCTGATTATTTATGCCTCAAGTGCACATTTATTATAATGATGATGAAATCTACTCAACTAATAAGCTCATCAACATTCAAGTCTAATTCAATCAAGCAATAACTTTCTATTCATAGGATTTTCAAATTTTGTTGCCAACCCCTGGTTTAAGAGTGTCAATATTCTTTTTATTTTTTACTGTAGACCTTTTACATTCTTGAGAAGGCACTGAAAATTCTATAGTTTAAACAATTCTGATCTTAATAAGAGTACTAAAGTGCTCTCAAATCCAAGTCTCCTCACTGATGAAAGCCACAAGCTAGAAACTAGTCTGGAGATATTAGATGAGTAGGCAGTAGAAGGGATTTTATGCACAAACTTTTTTGCATCCTTTAATTACTCCAGCTTGCACTGGATGGCACTACTATATGGAGAGTTTGGTATTCTAATTAAGAGCATGTGTAAGCATATGAAATAGTTATCATGTGATGTTCTGATGGTTTCAATTCTGATCTTCATTTTTAAAGCTATGACTTTGTGTTTACAAATTTTTTTCCATATATTTTGTCAAAACTTTTTACAGTATTAGTCTTAAGTAATATTTACAAAGGCAATAAACCTTTAAGCATGTGCGCTCGAAAATGCAAAGGTAGGGACCTCTACAGGTCTTAACCACAAGTTATGCGTTGGAAGAAAAGAGGGGAAACTTTTACATATTCATTCACTTAATTCAAATTACTGCATGCACACACACATATATAACTAAATATATTATTTCATCTTTATATAAGAATTTACTATTAAATATACATTTTATATACACTAAAAAAAGTATGCAAAATATTATAGAAAGCTTTTTTTAAAAAGTTTAATTGATAGATTAGTGATTAGCATACTGGAATTAGATTGAATCAAAATTCTAAATGTTTGCTTAAAGGAAACAAAAGCTAAATCTAGAGATCTGCACAGTTGAGCTAAATGTAACAATAGTTTATTATTGGCAATATAATTTGTCTTTGTATTTTTTGATTTTTTAAATAGTTTTCTTGCCTCATTTAGTAATTCAATTTCTTTACATTATTAAGATCAACATTTTGTTTTATTTTTTATTCTTATTGTTATGTTAAATGTAATATTGATTTAATAAATTAATGAAATATTTTTAAATAAAATTAATTTTTAAATTGTTACAATTTACTTTCAATGCAAATCAGAATTTTTCCAAGAAAATCAAGGGATAGCCATGGGCTCACTACTGGCATCCTTGCTTAGCAAGATTTACGTGACAGAATTTGACACCACAGCCATAAATACTAATTCCTTTTCATCTAAAGTTTGGCTTTGCTACATTGATGAAAGATTTGTTGGATGGCACATGGTGAAGCATGGTTACAGATGTTCTGGACACACAATCAACAACATATCTACTTCAATTCAATTCACAATTAAGTCAGAACAAGAATAAAAATTGGCATTCTTAAATATTCTTGTGACATAACTCCCTCATGGCAAAGTCAAAACAACAATTTATAGAAAATTAATACACATTGGTGTGTATTTAGCTTATATACCCAATCCAACCAGAAGGACAAAATATAGAATTATATTATCACTATATAACAGAGAAAATGAAGTTTGATGTGAAATCAGTAATTTGTTTTTTAAAGGGATCTACGTAGAACAAATACCATTAGCTGTCATCAAGAAAATCAAAACAGATATCAAAAAGAAAACAATTATTGATACTGTAGTTTAACTATGCATACCAAGAATAGCCAACAAAGAAAATCTTCCATCAATATAATATTAGAACAGCTTTCCAAAGTTATACTACACTTCAAGGTATTCTAACATGCATAATTTTAAACTTAAATTACTGCAAAACAAAAATTGCATCTGTGCAATACTATGTTAATGTGGAAAGAAGTATATTGATGAGACCAGTGGCCCTATTGAAAAGTGATTGAAAGAATACAAACTAATGATTGGTAAAGAAAAACCAAATATGTTTCCAGTAACAGACCGTGTGTGTACTAATGAACATATGTTGGATTGGGAAAATACAAAAATATTGGATAGAAAGGAAAAGATCCAAAAAAGATAATTCAAAGAAGCTGTTAATATGACAATGGAAACAATCCTATATGTCAACCCAGTATAGCAATACATAATATCTGGAAGTCTTTAATTAACCTTTCTCTTAGAAAAAAGTATAGAAATCAGGATTTGAACCAATTCTCATGGAAACATATATATTTTTCTTGACTGTTACCTTTGCCATAATAGCTGAGTTGGTTAGAGTGTTGCCTTAAAATTTAATATTCAAAAATATGAAGGGGTAGGTTCAATTCTTATACTAGCATTTTTACCGGTCAGGCCAGCAACACCTGAAGAAGATTGGAGAATTCTACTACTCAAAACATTGTATAATCTACTAACCTGTGTTATCTTTGTATGGAGATGAGAGTTTTCTGGGTAGAGATTTTAAATATCTTCTCATACCACACTTATTAATTACGAGCTTGTTTGAGCTATTGGTATGCTCTCTGTGTACAAGTTGTGTGTATGTGGAAAAGTTTAAAAGGTTAAATATTCAACATTAAAAGATAGATAATGGAAATAGTTCAACATATTATCACATCTAAAGTCATCAAAAACACCATCAGGAAAATAGTATTATTAGTGTTTCATTAAAACATTATAAAATCAATACAAAATACTAATAACAATAGAAAGACAGGATAGTAAAATACAAACTAAAATTATCTTAGAAAAAGTAGATGTATGATCATCTTAACATATATGTTATGTAATTCTAATGTTGGTGTAATAGATATTTAAATAAATAGAAAGATAGATATGTAGTTAAATAAAAAAACAAATAGGCAAACAGATAAATTACAGATAGGTGTATAGACAAATAGATGGATAGACAGAAAATTGGGTAAATAGATATATAATTACATAAAAAAAAGAGGATAAATTCAATATATAGCAGACCACTTTAGAGCAAGGACATTAATTGATGCTATTTGGCTTGCCGAATAGTAAAGACCCTTCAATAGTTTTTTTTAATTTTGTTCTACTATCTACTTAAAAAGACTTAGATATCTATTTACTGACCAATATTAAAAATGGAACTAGGTCTAGCTGTGGATCAGCTATCTACATGAAAAGTCCTAAGCCTGTTCACATTCTGATGGGGGAACGACCCTAAGTTTTATTTAGTTTTGAATTGATACATAAAACTAAAAAACTTATACATGCTTTTCTATCCAACCTTGATTAAATTTTTTATAAACAAATCAAATTTTGATGTCAAGCGTTGTGAGCCGAGAGGTCATCGTAGCCGCCTTGCAAGCAAGTAATTGGTTGCAGACGGTTGTGGGTTCGCATCCCGGCCGATGCTATGACATATGAAAAAAATAATAATCAAATTTTGATAGTTGAAGAAAGATGTGAAGAAAAAGTAAAATAATATTTAAATAAAACTGATCATTTGCGTAAGGAGTAGACACCCTTAAAAAAAAAAAAAAAAAGAAAGAGAGGATGAAAGCAAATTGAAAGTCAAAAATATTTCTTCTAAAAGTCGAAATAGGCTTCTAATATTATCGATACTGTTTTCGCAATCTTTCTTTAATAACATTTTGAAGACAACTTTGAAACAAAGCTTTCCTGCCAACTTTATTCAAATCACCGCCTACAACACTTCCTCTAATTGTTAGAAGAATGCAAATATTGACTTACAAAATAGCTTGTTTCAAAAAAAAAAACAATTTAGTTGATTAAAACAGTTAACTTGAAAATAATTCGAGTTTACTTTTTTTTTTTTATAAGATAAAAAAAAAAAACAATTAAATTCATTAAGATAAGTAAAAAGCAAATAAATTATTTTAAAAAGTAATAATTTCTTTAGAAGTTTATGATAATTTTACAAACTTTAAAAATGTATGTTTATATTAATTATAAACGTAAAAAAAAAAAAAAAATGAACGGAAATAAAAAAGTATTGAATTCTAATATTGCTTAATTAATTAATAACTGCGACAACTCTTTATTTAGTTAATGATGTGTTCAGCTACCTTCCACATAAGTTAGATTTTATGTTACTCGAGTTTTTTTTCTTTTCACGTGCATGTTTACAATTATACACGATGGAAAATTTATTTTTTAAACATATATAAATAAACACTACAATGCATTAGAAATTACCTTCTCACTGATGAGACCCCACAATAGATGAGGTCATTGTTGGTTCGAATGTTATATTTTACGAATTTTTTTCCATTTCATATATATTAAAAAATGGTTTATCTAAGAACAGAGTTATTTAAATCAAGTTTCCATATACAGAATATTGTCTTAATTTGTACGCTCGGTTGAAGATTTCAAATTCAGGTTTTTATTCCAGATTGTCGAATAATAAATGTGTTTGTTTTGTTATTTATGTAATAAATTACTATTACTTTTTTGTTATATTTTGCTGTTATATAATATATAGGGTTTGAACTCAGACTTTCACGCAACCCTCAACGATCCATGCTATCTCATACCGCCGATACACTTGATCAAACACATGTCGAAAAGATAAATAATCACCAATATACTTATTTCGTGCTAAACCAGCACTCGTCAGTTGGTCCAGATTATCATCTCCACACATATACACAATCAAAGCTCCAGCTTATATTAAGATAGCCAATCTTCATACTTATAAGTTGAGCTTTGATTGTACATATGTGTGGAGATGATAATCTGTACCAACTGATGAGTGCTGGTTTAGCACGAAATACCTATATTGGTGATTATTTATCTTTTCGACATAGGTGTGATCAAGTGTATCAGCGGTATGAGATAGCCTGGATGGTTGAGGGTCGTGGGAAAGTCTGAGTTCAACCCCCTATATATTACATATATAATTGCAGGTATGAAAAAGCCTGTACTGTAGAAAAAAATTAATATTTTGCTGTTATATTAAACACGTTGTTGCTAATCTTTTATCGATAAAATTTTTAAATTAATTATTTATTTTTAATAAAGAAATTTAGCATTGAAAAATATTGCATTAAACTTTTTAAAATCTGTTAATGTTTTTTAGTTGACATTTCCAATCCACTGAAAATATGCCTTAACAATAATAGATTTTAGAGTATCACATTTACACAGTGAAAAAGATACAGACTGCTTTTATAATTTTACCATCATATTATTTAATACACTTACAAAGTGCTCTTAAATTGACTTTTTCAAAAGTTTTTACGTTATAATGATGGGGGAGAGCAGGAATATTCACATCTTACTATACAATAAATTGAAGAAAATAAATTTCTATATAGCTAACCTAATTGCAGTAATTATATCTTTATAATGAAATACCCTATCTTTATAGTCAATAAAAAATAGAGTCATGTAACACATGAGACGCTAGAGTAGTTTCAGACACTAAATTTATAAATACCAACCCAAAGCCAGAATTTATCTAAGAGTTAACCATTGAGTAGAAAATCTGAAATTTTCGGACACTTAAATGTCTTCAAACCCAGCTATCTAGCTCATATAGCTATATAGGCTGAGGGATTTTCAGCCAAACCATATATTAGTAGTCTTAGTAATATAACATCACTTAAGACTTAAAGCAAAGATTATAAATAGTCAAGAAAACCATTAAAAATAAGAGTCATATACCACATGACCCCCCTTTTTTTAACCTTGTAATATATAAACAAAGAGCTTTGCTAGTTGCTCAACAAGCTTTGTGATAAATGCTTGGCAAGAGAAAGCATTTAAAATATTTCTATCAGAAACCACACCTAAACCTCAGACCAATGGTTTCATGCTTTAGCATTCATCAGTGAGGCAATAGGGTAGTTTCAGACACTAGATCTAAAAATACCAACCCAAAGCCAGTTAACTCTTAGATAAATGCTGGCCTCAGATTGGTATTTTTAGATCTATTGTCTGAAACTATCCTAGCACCTCACTGAGGAATGCCAAAGTATGAAACCATCGGTCTAGTGTTTGGGTGTGGTTTCTGATAGAGATATTTTAAATGCTTTCTCTTGCAAATAATTTATCACAAAGCTTGTTGAGCCACTAGCAAAGCTCTTTGTTTACCCTATTTTTATGTTTTTATATTTTGCAGGGGGATGTTGGAGTCTGGATCACACTTCTGCATAAGAGGAATAGCTGGACTGACTGCTCAGAGAGAAATCCAAAGCTTCTTGAAATAATATCATTTGAACCATTACTGGTCCTATTAGTGGTGTTAAGGTAATGATAATATCAGTTTAAAATCTTTCTTGGAACATTATGAAAACTTTTCACTATGAGTGGTTAAAGACAAAACTTACTAAAAGCAGTTTTTTTTCTAATCTAAACTCAGCCAACTCTATAGATAGCAACTATTGATAAAAAAATTTAATAATATGATTTTTTCAAAGGGCTTAAAGAGAGTAAATAATATCAGTCTTTTTGCCATCCAAAAAACCCATCCATAAATTCCTAAAGATGATGATGATGATGATAATAATAATAATACTAATAATACTAATAATAAAAACAACAACAATAATAATAATAACAATAACAACAACAACATGGATGATCTCTCAATCTTTCTGCCATTAGAAAAGTAGTATCTAAAACTTCTGAAGATTTTTTTCAGATTATAAAGACAACTATAAGTTAACATTCAACATGGAAAAATCCTGTGATTGGCACTTTTATACCAGTAGTAGTTTAACAAATCATTTTAAAGGCAAACCTAACCCATTTCCTGGATTCCAGTTCAACCTGCATCACTCAGCAATGAAGTCATGTAGAACGCTTAAAAAATAAAATAGAAAGTATATTCAATTCGCTAAGAAAATCATACCTATTACTTTATGCTAAAATATTGCTTTTTAACATGCGGTTCATGACAAAATCACAAACTACACTCCAACAATACTTTACATCAAAGCATTTTATAATCAAATAGACTCATTATGCAGGAAACTCTTGTAGGAAAAAAAAGTTAATCTCAATATCCATAAGACATCTCAAAAATTCATCCCATAAAATGCTCTAACTTTCACTCAATTCTCACATTCAGAATCCAAAAATGATTAATATAATCTCTGCATGTGCAAAAAAATGTGAGAATTGAGTGAAATCTAGAGCATTTTATGAGACGAATTTTTAAGATGTCTTATAGATATTGAGATTAACTTTTTTTTCCTACAAGAGTTTCCTGCATAATGAGTCTATTTGATTAGAAAATGCTTTGATGTAAAGTATTGTTGGAGTGTAGTTTGTGATTTTGTCATGATCAGTATATTAAAAAGCAATATCTTAGAATAAATTAATAGGTATGATTTTCTTAGCGAATTGAATATACTTTCTATTTTATTTTAAATTTTTACTTAAAATTAACCTCAATTTGTTACCCATACTATACTTCCTAAAGTATAAAAGAAACTTCCAAAATTTAGATCATCGATGTATAATTCAGAAACTTAGGATCAGTTTTTTTCCTTTGCCAAGAACTCAATATTTGTTCAATAATAGACATGCTTTTCAAAAATGAAAAAATAAATATAAATAATGTATTTGAATCATTCAAGAAAGGAGTCTTTGCTGACATCAGGATAAGTGTATTCATTTTCTATCATTATAATGTACAATGTGTACATGCATATATAACTAGAATCCAAGAAGGCATTCTAATAATTTCAAAAATAAACTAGGTAGTATATGTCAAAGACATAAAAGAATAACGGAGTCAAAACAACTTATATTAACACCTATCTGGTCACAATTACAGCTGCCTTCAAGTCTATAAAAAAGAAATCAAATCTTAAGATTAATAAATCTGAAATGAAAAGTAAAAACTAAAAGATAACATTTGTCACCTTTGCAATATTTTAGGTTAAATTCAATTTATCCAATTGTGAACTTTTACTTATTTTCAAAACTTTGTGAGTCACATGCCAACCTCTGTATTATTATTATTGTATTTTTAACAAACATTACAATGATATTTAAACCAAAGAAATCATGTAAAGTATTTTGCTTTGTTGAATAAAGTCCTTTGAAAGCTAAAACTAATATTAAGTAATAATTTTTTGTATCACTGCTGAGTTTATTTGATTTTTAGTGTTTAAAGTTTCATCATAGTAAAAGATTTTAACACAGTGATTCTCAATCTATGGGTTGCAACTCCTTTAAGGGTTGAACAACCCTTTCACAGGGGTCACCTAAGACCATTGGAGTATCTGGTGTGATAATCATTTTGCACCAACTCCATTACATACAAAAATAATTTTAAGGCTGGGGAGCATCACAATGTAAGGAACTGTGTTAAAGGGTCCTGGCATTAGTAAGTTGCACACCATTGTTTTAACAGTACATGCAATCATTTTCAAACATACTTCTCAAAATATTATATTATTGGATATTGTGAACTAAAATTGATTAATATTCCTTTAACTGTTCATCTTTTCATCAGCAAATTATACAAAGAATATTATACCTGTATGCAAGACACTATTTAAATATACATAAAAGTTTTTATTTTGTAAAAATGGATTTAAAAGTTCAGATTAATTGACTGGAGAAGCTAATAAAAAACTATTTGAGTAGAGGCATAGATTCCAAGAATTGATCTCATCAATCCAGTAATTGATGTCTATCTACAGTCATTAATGTTAAAAATACTGCAAAAACATATTTTATGACATATGAGGACTATGAATAAATTACAGAAGATAGTAAATCTTTGACTAAGTTGAGAAAAAATTCTGGATGACATAGCACTTTATAAGACAAGATGCACAATAGAAGAAAATAAATTTCGGATGTGTACGAATTTAAAAATTTTGTATTTCAAAAATAAAAAAGACATTTGGAAAGTAAAAACAGACCTACTAATTGCTTTAGATGTAAAAATAAATGGAGAATTTTATAAATAGGATTTCAGTAAATAATAGATTAATATTAATTATGTTAAAACACTTCTAAGATATCCATTTGTGATTAAAAAACACATACCAATCAATAATTGAAATGATGTAGTAATATATATATAATAGTTTGATAACGATGAGCAAGATTTTAAATATTGTGGTAGTTAGAAAAGATATGATCAAATTATTGGAGTTTTATGAATTGGGGTAAGAAATGAGAGGTATAAATAAAATGATAATTTTTTACAAAGAAAATAATGTTTATGATAATCATGAAGTAATAATATTTGCATGACTGTGTGATAAGAATAAATATCAATTAGGCAATTTTTTGATTTAAATAGGTTAGAAGCAATATTAAGATCCATGAAAAATTTTTGATCCATATAGATCTGGATCTTGACTTAGTAATTTAACTGAGATTATCTACTAAAAGGATGGAAAGACCTGAGGCAAGAACAAATAAAAGGAACATTATTAAAAAACATTCTAAATATGGATAAAAAAGTGTACAAAATAATTCCCGGCTGATGCTATGACACATGGGGGAAATAATAATAATAATACGATAATTGATAAAGTAATATATATTAAGGCGAGTATACGCTTTATAAATATAATTATTACAACTTTAGATAATTGATAAAGTATATTTAAGTAAAAAAAAATGCTATAATAACACAATAGATTATCAAAGTGTTAAACAACAAAAAAATCTTTACGTAGTAATGAGGTAATGAATAATATGATAAAAGGTTTAAGAAAGAAATCAGTAAATTGAGTTATTAAATAAACAAAACTAAAAATGAATGAGCAGAAAAAGAATATAAGGAAGTATATTTATTATATAACAACATCAGTACACTGGCTACCTGTATTTTTAAATATCCCTGTAGCTAATCTCAGACACAGGTTGGCAACTATCAATGAATTCAGTAAGCTTGATGAGCTATCAAATCATTCAATCAATTTTATTCTGAACAGTCTCTCAAACCTCAGGCTAAAATCAAGGCAGCTTTTCTGGATTACTGGTAATTCTCAGAAGTTACCATATTGGAAGTCAACAGCATGTGGACACATGACTGGAATAACTCCAATAAAAATAATCACACTCTAATATCTGACCCTATTTTTTAATACCTGGTTTCTCCCTTCCAAAAAAAAAAAACTCTGGTCAAAGATAAACAGAATCAGAACAGGCCAGGATAGATGTCATTATATGTTTGCTCAAGTGGGGATTTATAGACTCTCTACACTGTGAATATAAAAGACCACAAACTATAGTACACATTTACAGAGAGTTTCCAATTTATCAGGCTTCCAATTGACCTCTTTGCTCTACATAATTTGGAGAAGTAGGCTCTTGATTGGTTAAGAATTGTTAATGTTG
This sequence comes from Epiperipatus broadwayi, assembly GCA_028023455.1. Taxonomy (NCBI): domain Eukaryota; kingdom Metazoa; phylum Onychophora; class Udeonychophora; order Euonychophora; family Peripatidae; genus Epiperipatus; species Epiperipatus broadwayi. Next base: position 13,031,056 of record JAQFVV010006208.1, on the reverse strand, counting down.
AATTTTAATGTGTTGACATCATATGCTAAATAAATAAATATAACAAAATACATCAATTTGAATGGGAAAAGCAGAGATACACAAATGAAGTACAGATTCAAGATAAAAATGGTAAAGTTTTAATATGAAATGAAGATGAAAACAGTATTTAAATGATTTTTATAAAATAAATAATAAGACTTTCATTTATATTTAAAAAATAATTAATTATAAAAAAAGTAAAATGGAAAATGATCTAAAATTTTGAGATGACAACTAAAAAAGTATTTTAAAATGAGAACATTCTAAATTGAATTATTAAAACAATTAATTAATTTATAATTCAGGAGATTATCCAGTAGTTAAATTTAACAATTATAACTTCACTAAAGAATAATTCTAATTAAATTGAATATTAAAAGTTTAAAATAAATCTAATCTTATAAATATATCAGATGTCTTTTATATAAAAAGTAGTATGAATTTATAAAAGATAAAAGTGATGAGAACTACTTTAAGAGATACTAAAAAAAGATTTAAAAAAGTTAATATGTATTCTATTGATCTTTAAAAATAATAATAAAATGAATTGGCTTGTTTGGTTGGATACATCAAAATACAAAGGTATAGTTTGAGAATAAAAAAATATTTATTAAGAAACCTGCATATGAATCAGAAAATATTTGCGTGATTAAATGGTCTTCACATATAACCACTAAACATTACATGATCACCATCTCTTATAGTAGCACATAATTGCTATTAACAAGGCAAAACTCTCCATACAACAGTGCCATCCTATGCCAACCAGAGTAATCAATGGATGCCAGAAGGCTTGTGCATAAAATCCCTATCTAGTGCCTACTCATCCTATATCCCCAGACTAGTTTCTGGCTTGTGGCCTTTGTCAGTGAGGAGCCTTGGATCTGAGAGCACTGCACCCAGATCTTAGGATTTTATGCATAAGCCTTCTGGCATCTATTGATTACTCTAGTTGACACAGGGTGGTACTACTGTATGAAGAGTTTTGCCTTCTTCACATATAAAAGATAACTATGGGAAAAGGCAGTTTATAGGCATGTTGTCTCTGTTCTAATTTATTTAATATATATTCAAATGATAATTATTTAGTAATAATAGAATTAACATTGGAACTAAAAGATTCAATAATAATATGGCTGAGCTTGCAAGTAATGAAGTTGTGCTTAGAAAAATGTACAAAAGATTAACATGAAAGCAGATATAAATAAACTAACAGTAAAAATACAAGATGAGAAATTAAGAATAAACATTGGGCAGGAACTAGAACTTATAAATAAGAATTTATTCTGTGATCTTATTAAAATAATTTTTAAGAGAATGACTTGTTTAATATTTATATGGAGGATTAATTAATAAAAAAAATATATATATAAAAAGTTTAGAGATACAAAATTAGAAGAGAATGACAAAGATGGATTGGAAAAATTAAATTAGCAATGTAGAAATATTGAATAAAATAAATAAAAAAAATATTTTTAAAGAACAAAGAGAGAAATATAAAAGCAGATAAGTAGAGCATCAAACAGAAAAGATAATAAAAATAATATGATTTGATACATGAAACCTGTCTTTTTGTAGTTATTTAATAAGGATATTGGTATTATAACTTAATTAATTATTTGCGTTACAATGAGAAATTAGAATCACATCTTTATTAGCACTCTAGTTTTTGGAAAAAGACTCAGTTCTGAACGCCTAAATATCTGAATAAATTGAGTTAAACAGTGGCAAATAATAATGATCAAGGTTGTTGTTAGGTTGCAGGGCCTAATTTTAAAATGCTTTAACACCCGTTTTTCAAATAAAAGCATACATAAAAAAGTTTTGTATTATCGTTTTTAAAATTATTTGACACATGACTCAAATTGGATCCATTTTTTCCCTTAACCCTATGACTCTCTTTAAAGACTACGACATAGTACAATAGAAATAACTATTTAAAAACATGTTGAAATACCCCTTAGATAGCTTTCTATTGGCATACAATTATTCTGAGCCAAAATTTTTAAAGTGTCGGAAATTGCAAGATGTTTTTGAAGTACTCAAAAATTGTTTTTTTCCTTTTAATTAAAACAAAAATATAATATTGAAAACTAAAAATGCTGCAAAAAGATAATAAATCAATTTAATGTTCAAATGTCAAAAATAAATAATAAGTCTTCATTTATATTTTAAAAAATAATCAAGTATGAAAAAAGTAAAACGGAAAGGACTGTAAAATTTTGAGATGACGACTAGAAAAGTATTAAAAAATGAGAAGATTCTAAATGAGATATTAAAACCATTAATTGATTAATTTATAACCCATGGGATTATCCAGTACTTAAATTTAATAGTTATAACTTCACTAAAAAAATAATTCTAATTAGATTAAATGTTAAAATTTTTAAGTAATTAATTCAATCTTATAAATATATCATATGTCTATTTATATAAAGAGTAGTTTAAATTTATAAAAGATAAAAGTTGTGAGAACCACTTTAAGAGATACTAAAAGAGATAAAAAATTTAATATGTATTCTGTTGATCTTTAAAAAAATGGATAAAATGAATTGGCTTGTTTTGTTGGATATATTAAAATACAAAGGTATAGTTTGAGAATCAAAAACATTTAGAAGAAATGTGCATATGAATCAGAAAATATTTGCGTAATTAAATAGTCTTCACCTATAAGAGATAAATGTAGGAAAAACAGATTCTAGGAATGTTGGCTCTGTCCTATTTTATTTAATATATACTCCAATGATAACTGTTTTACTAATAATGGAATTAACGTCGACATTAAAAGATTTGATAATAATATGGCAGGAGTTGCAAGTAATGAAGGTGTTTTTTTATATGTCAAAATGTTGACTGGGAAGCGAACTTGAGCCAACTGCTTGGAAGGCAGCTATGCTAACTGTTAGGCCATCAATGCTTGACTAACGAAGATGTGTTTAGCAAAATGTACAAAAGATTGACATGAAAATAAATATAAATAAACTAAAACAATAAAAATACAAGATGTTGATAAAGTTAAGAATTAGTATTGGGCAGGAATTATAAATCAAACTAGAGCTTTTAAATATTTGGACAATTAGTGGAGTAATAATAGAAATAGTTGCAAAAAATGTAGAATAAGATTTGCAATAACTATACAAGATTTTAATAAAAATAAGAAGTTATTCTATAATCTTATTGAAACAATTTTTATGAGACTGACTTGTTAAATATTTTATTTAGAGTTGTAACATTGTATGGAGAAAAAATATGGACAATTAATAAAAAAAAAAAATGAAAAGTTTGGAGATACAAAATTGGAAGAGAATGAAAAAAATGAATTGGAAAAATAAAATTAGCAATGTAGGAATGTTAAATAAAAGAAATAAATAAAATATTTTTTGAAGAGTGGACAAATTCTGAAGCAGAGGAATAGATCACCAAACAGAAAAGATAAAAAGAGATATGATTTGATATATTTTAGTTGTTTTTTTGAGACTAATTAATATGGATTATGGTATCGTAACTTAATTATTTGCATTACAATGAGAAATTAGAATCATATCTTTATTAACACTCTAGTTTTTGTAAGAAGACTCAATACTGAAGATCTAAACATTAGAATAAATCGAATTAAAGAGTGGCAAGCTAAGGCTAGGAGATATAAAGTTCTGAAGAAGACTGCTGAGGCAATCGAAACTGTAAACTGTAAAAAGGGTGATAAATAAAGCATTGTGTAACAGTAGTAAAGTAAAGTATTATATGGTAATGATTAAGGTTGTTTCTAGATTTAACACTTGCTTTTCAGAAGACAGCATATATATAAAGATTACATTATCATTTTTTAAATTATTTGACTCTTGGCTCAAAATGAATCTACTTTTTCTCTTAACCTAATGACTCTCTTTAATGAATCAAACAATACAACAGAAATAATTATTTAAAAATATGCTGAAGTATCCATTAGATAGCTTTCCATTGGCATATAATTATTCTGAACCAATGTTTTTAAGGTGTTCTAAAAATTACAAGATATTTTTGAAATAGTCAAAATTATTATTTCCTTCTACTTAAAAGAAAAATCTAGTATTAAAAGGCTAAAAATATCATAAAAAAATAATAAATTAATATTCAAATGCCAAAATAAATAATAATTTTAATTTAAAAAAATGGAAGTCAAAATAAGAAGGAAAAAATGATATACATTTGCAAAAGTGGAAATCAACAGAAATATATAATGACAATATCAATAAGCAACTTAAAACACATAACATGTTAATATAATAATAAATAGGTGGATAATTAGTTGCTAGGTAGGTCATAATAGGCTGAACTTCAATTGGAAGTTTTAGCTCTTTAGTTTATCTCTCTATTCCTAAACTTAACTTCTTAGAGAAAACATTCCATTGAAGTATAATAACAATTCAAAACACTATAGTAAAACACTTTAAATCCATTTAATATCATGGAAGCTGAAACTTCTGAATTAAAAGAAAAATATATCAAAAAATTAGTATAATATAATTAATTTATAAAATATCTATAATATTATTATGAATGAGTCTGTTAATTTACCTTTTATGATTAATCTGTTTTAAGACCATAACAAAAAAATGAACACACAAAAATGACAAGCTGTTATCATGTTGCATTCAAATAATAAACTAGTCCAGATTCCATCTTATCTTGCCCAAATTGAGCACTAAAAAAATCATGATGGACTTATGGATATACAGATAGAAAACATATATCAAATGGCAGGAATGGGATATAGGCAATGATGATAACTGAATCAAATTGCTCTCATCATGAATGGTGATCTGTTCATAAATGGGCAATCCACTTGGAGGTAAGGTCAGGTAACAACTGTCAAAGCCGAAAATGTTGGTCATCCACTATATGGATAATGCAGTGAGGCAATTCCACATTCAGGACTGGAAGATGATAGAACCTAAATGAAACAAAAGGCAAACTGTCAGAGTACAACTGGAAATGTGATCATATCTATAACATGAGAAAGGCTGTCATAGTACAGCTGGAAGGGGGGTAAATAAACTTATATGGGCATCTGAAGTCCCTTCCTTCTATACTTGCATAGCAACTAGATGCTATACTTTGCCAACATTCTCAGGTAAAGGTATAATAATTTTATAATATGTAGGATATATGAGCACAGAATTTCACATGACCCACCACTCTCCACACTATCTCATAACACTGATACACTTAAACACATATATGTTGAAAAGATAAATAATCACCAATATATGTATTTCATGCTAAACCAGCAATCATCAGTTGGTCCAGATTACCATCTCTACACATATATGCTATAAGTGCTCAGATATATATTAAGATAGCCAATCCTCATACTTTAATGGATAGGCTTCAATCTACTCCACACTCCAACTCTTCAACCGTCCATTCAACTGAAAATCTGATGATGAAATGCTCAAAGACCACCCTGAGGCTGAGATTCTTGTCACACCCATGTTGACCTAAGGTCAATCTGACCCCTCATGTACAGGACATAATCCATTTAATACATATACAAGGGATGGGAAGACATCTTTACTGTGTAATAACAGAAACGCACAGGCTTATTATATACCTGTTTATATAAAGTGTAAATACACAAGTGTATATTTGTTTCATTAATAAATATTATAAATGTATTTCATGCATCTGTGTTTATATAATAATTCACGAATAAATACAACACAAGTATATAGTCCTAAAATACCTGAACATCACATCGATAAATTAAAAAGGAATGTTATAATAGTATTTATGAAGAAAAGTTCATGAATATAATATCAATAGTTTGAAATTAAAGCAAATATCAGAATGGATCAGCAACAAAATTCAGACGGCAGAAATTATATCTGGATAATATTGCCATTATCTTTCAATGATCTAAATAAGACTATTCTCCAAAAATATACTGGAAAGCATTCGAGTTAAAAAATACAGTGAAGTGTACAGCCTCTTTTCCAAACATGATCATTTATTTTAATAAATATTATAACAGTTACTCGTGCGATTATTTACTCATATGCTTTGTTGCCTTGCTAATCCATCTTATGTTTGGACAGAGAATTTCTTATATATATATTACAACAAACATGAATTAATAATGATATACAAATATATTATTTTTAAAAAAACTTAATTTTCTGGTTTACAATAGGCTTATTTCTACATCACCAACCTTTAATAATAATTTAAAAAATATTTTCAGTCTAAAGTAATGGATTATGCTAAATTAATAACCATTTTTGAAAAATCACACCTAACCTATTATTCCAGATTTGCATTTCTAAAAAAAGATTAGACAATTAATTAATTTGCTGTATCAAATAATCAAAGATCAAATCTGTATGATTATATTTTCTGAGAGATGAAGATGTAATTATTTTAAATACAACAAAATAATGTAAGCACATATGTTTGTTATAAAAAGAATTGAGTACTACTATTTTGTTATATTATAAATTTTAAATAAAATCTGAATAAACCTTGCTAAAATTCAAATAGACCTAGAACAGGATTCTCCTAATATAGAAATTATTTGTGTAGACGATTCTTTTCCGAACGAAAAGTCATAAAGAATATAAAGTCCGATTACAGAGTAAAGAAATGACATATGATCTTATTATAAGCTCCAAGAAAAAAATAATATATAAAAGGTTTAATTAATATGTTGTACAGGCTTAAACCCGCATTTATATATGTAACATATGCGGGGTTCGAACTCAGACTTTCACACGACCCACCACTCTCAGTGCCATCTCATATTGCTGACCTACCTGATCACACACATGTTGAAAAGATAAATAATCACCAATATACGTATTTCATGCTAAACCAGCAATCATCAGTTGGTCCAGATTACTATCCCCACACATATATATAATCAGTTCTCAGCTTTATATTAAGATAGCCAATCTTCATACTTTAATGGACAGGCTTCAAACTATTCCAACTCACAACTCTTTAGCTTTCCATTTCATTGAAAATCTGATGATTAAAATATCACAAAAAGTCATCAAGATGTAAATCTCAGAGATAAAGAAAATAATTATAAGAAGAAATCAATGAATCTTTAAGTATATTAACTAATTCTAAAAAAACTATCATGTATTAGATAAATTACATATATATAAAAAAAGGAGACATATAATAAATAATACTACTAACTTTCATCATATTACTAAATTCGCCACTTCCTTTATTTTGCTGTAATATCTTATATAAACACAATTTATTCATTTTACTTTAAACACTTTTAGCAAAAAACTTTTTATTGTACATATATACATACACAATCTTACATTTCAACTGTCCTACAATCTTCCTCAGAGCTATGATATAATGAACAAAATAAAATACATAATTATATAAATAATACCATAAAAACTGTAAACAATAAATCTAATAAAATAATAAAAAAATTAAAAATAAATAAAAAACAATTTTTTTTATTATTTTATTAATTTTTTTTTAGTTTTTTTTTAATGATTTTATTTATATAGTTATGTATTTTATTTTGTTCAGTATATCATAGCTCTGAAGAAGACTGCAGGATAGTCAAAATGTAAGATTGGGTTTGCATATATATACAATAAAAAAAATTGTTAAAAAATATTCAAAATAGAGTGGATTAATTGCATTTAACTCTCATCATGTTATGAAAATTTTAAAGACAGCTGTCAATACCAGGTTTATGAAAAGCTCAAATGATATTAATAAAATTTGTGATATTTAATAGACCACTTAATGATACATTTATTTTAACAGAGAACTTAGTTATATTATTCTTAGATCAACATTCTTTTTTCCATATGCCATAGCATCGGCCGGGAGGCGAACCTGCAACAACCATCTGCAAACAACTGTTTTCTTGCAAGGTGGCTGTACTGACCTCTCGGCTAACAACGCTTGACAACATTCTTAGTCATGATTATTACAGGTTAGGGTTAGGACTATGGTTAGGTTTAGTATAGACCAAATACAAAACGACAAACCATATAAAAAATTAAATATTATTTAAAACAAAAAGATAAAAATAATTCAAAATATTTTATTAAAGTTAACTATACCATCACTATCTATACTAGCCATTCTTTATCTTATAACAGCACAAAAGACATTTCCAAGTATTAGAACTTTTATTCCAACAAGTAATTTTTACTAGATATATGATAAACTTTACTAACGGCCAAACTCATTGATCATAAAAAACATTAAATCCTTTTGCAATACTAATTCCCAAACAAATCTAAAATTTATTTTTATCTGTTATATAAAAATGTATCTACTAAAAAGTAACTCAATGTCTGATTTAATTTTAATAACTTAATATCAGTCCATAAATCCATGATAAACTTGAAAACAGTGTTTGAACAAAATCCCTTCCATCATTTAATTCAGATTATTAAAAATAGCTATCCAAATATAAATTTATGTTTGACAACAAAATATATAATTATTATTAAAACTTTAAATAGACAATGAAACAAATTTTTTAAGAGTGATCAAATATGTTTCATTGCAAAGACTGATGGTAATTTTTGCCAGCTGCAAAATATAGTACAAGTTTTTTAGAAACTTGAGTGCTACATATTCTTCACTTTTATAACATCCAGTAGTAATTAATTAATCATTGATTTATCAAGTTTAATTTTGTAAAAATTATATGTTTATCTGTGCTAATTGCTTTCAAAGTTCCCAGACTTCATATTCTACCTGAGTGCAGACGATAGTAATGAGGAGGCATATTCTAATTTATGCAAATTAGTTAGGTGTTAATTGTGTAGTAGGTTTTGGCATTTTATTTTGTTTAGATTAATTTGTCCATCGTCTTGAAATGGTGAAACAGGTGTCTTTTCTGCTTAGTGAATGAGTGTCATTATTTATGAAGCAGGCTTCTTTTATTTTACATCTATGGTCATTTCTCTCTCTACATACTATCATGGGGTTGGTCAGTTTGAATTTGTGTCTAATAGTCTTTTCATGCTCCAAGAATGCTGATGTGGTCACTTTACTGTTCAGTGCCCTTTTTTATTGTCTACTGGTAAAACAGAATTGAGAATTTAAATTAAATAAAATATTCTTGTAATTAAATACAAAGTATTGTATTTAACAAATGGTAAAAATACTACAGATAGAAAATTTAAAGTGATAGTTTTTTAAAATAAAAATCATAATGTACTGCTGGAAGTGAGTTAGAAAAACATATGATAAAATAAAATGTGCAAACATCAAAAATCTTTATGGTGAAGGTAATCATCCAAGAAGAAATTTTGGATTGAAGTTTGACGAGAATATTAAAAGCAATTTGTAATTTAGTAGCATTCACAAAGAGGCTGATATACTAGAAAAGTTTGTGGACATTTGAATAAGATTTTAAGTAGATTATAATCTTTAAATACTTTTATCATCTTCTTCATCCTTGACAAAATAGTAATAAACATTTTATAAATATTAAACTGATTAAGATTTTATATAAAAAACAAACACTCTGTGTTCTCTATTTAAAGGCAGATAGTGTGGCTAGATATTAAAGTTTTGTAATTAAACACCACTGCTTGATTATCACCCATTTTACAATCTCAATTTTAAAGTTACAGTATAAGCTTTACACAGAGGCAAAACTCTTCATATAGTAGCACCACAGTGCAAACTAGAGTAATTAATGGATGCAGATAGGTTTGTGCATAAAATCCCTATCTAGTCCCTAGTCATCAATTAGCCCCAGACTGTTTTCTAGCTTGTGGCTTTCATCAGTGACTTTTGCCTCTGTGAAAAACAGCTTGTGTAAGCATAAAGAATAGTGATCACGTGATGTGAGTATAAGCTTTATTGAGCTTTTACATCATTAAGGTGCAAACAAATTTAAAAAAATTAGAACAAATGGAAACTTTTTTCTTCTCAATTCTGAGATTTCTATTATGTCATTTACATAGCTTTAAGTAGCATTTCCATGAAGATTAGTTAGAAAAATGATTTATTATTATAACCCTGTGAAATTTAATACAATGGTAGGGTAAAGTTAAAGGTACCTGAATGAATATGCCATTTCCAATACTTCCAAGTAAATACCACCTGCTTATTTTTCTTTATTATTTATGAATCTTTTTAAAAAGCCCTGTTTTGGGTTATTTAGCATAATGTTAGGCTAACTGCAAAAATTAAAGATTTCAAATCATTTTCCAATTGAAGAAAGTAATTATCAAAATACGATAACCGTATTGAAAAAAGCTTTTTTACAATGTGTTTTTTTCTATATGCTTAGCGGCCTTTCGACTCCTATGAGACTCTCCTATGAGTCATAGACGTAGTATAAATTGTAAATTTGGAGTGGTTGTATATATATTGTTATTGCTCATTTACATAAAATTTAAATATAAACTTTAATTAGTGGGAATAGGCCATCTTTTTTATAGGGGCACGCATGATTCTTTTCTATTGATGGAATTTTTGTCACTTAAAAGTAAGTTTTAAAAAAAGATTAAATGGATGGAATGAATGGAACAATTGAGCTTAATTGCACTTACATGCTCAAATATTACATACCCTCCTAAGCATCTGCCAATATGATTGTTTATTTTTAAAAAGATTATAAAATCTTATAAAAGAAAATTGATATCTAAACAATACACTTTTTTAAAAAATATATAATAATAATAAGGGTTGATAGAAAGAGAGAGAAAGAGATCTTGCATTTTTATGCACTTATACCACAAATATATAAAATCCAAAAATAATATTAACTAAAATAGGGATTGAACTCAATCAGACTAGCTAGCAATCTAAATTTAAATAAAAACTATTGACATATTCTATTAGTTTAAGTTCAACTTATCTAACATAACGACTTTAATGGACAGGTTTCTTTTAGACATGTGTGTGATCAAGTGCGTCAGAAGTATGAGATAGCATGGATAGTTGAGGGTTGTGAAAGTCTGAGTTCAAACCCCTTTATATATTATATATTGGAGTACAGGTATGAAAAAGCCTGCACTGTAGAAAAAAAATCATATATTAAAATATAGTACTGTAGGGTCTGCCCATTGCTCATATATGTATGTAAATGGATTTTTCTGTACATGAGGGGTCAGTTTGACTTATGGTCAACATGGGTAGGATGAGAAGGTTGGCACCAATGTGGGTTTTGAACGTTCCATCAGCAGAATTTCAAATGGAAGGCTGAAGGGTTGTGGGGTGGAGTGAATTGAAACCTGTCCATTAAAATATGAAAATTGGCTATCTTAATATAAGCCAAGCATTGATTGTATATAGGTGTGGAGATGATAATCTGGACCAACTGATGACTGCTGGTTTAGCACGAAATACGCAAATTGATGATTATTTATCTTTTCAACATGTGTATGATCATGTGTGTCAGGAGTATGAGATAGCATGGATAGTTGAGGTTTGTGAATGTCTGAGTTCAAACCCTTTTATATATTACATATTTGAGTGCAGGTATGAAAAAGCCTGTACTGTAGAAAAAAATCACGACATAAATCAAAATCATTCAGATGTATAAAATCAATAAAGTAATAAAGTTATATATATATAAATTATGAATTCTAACTGTATTCTAGTTCAGAGAAATGTAAAATGATAGAAAATCTTATTGATTTGTGAAAACATTATTTAGTAATAAGTTGAACACAATGATCGTTACTGTTTCAAAATATTAATGACATGAAGGTTTTGCTTTTATATCACTGATAATTTTTTTTGCATTTTTCATTGTGTAATGATTTCCTCTTTTTTATTATTATTATTAGCCAATATTCCACAGAGATATATTTTCAAGAATGAATAATAAAGTTATATAAAATTTACGATTTTATTTAAAAAATCTCAAGTGTAAACGAAACTGGGGGGTGGGGGTGATTGCATGACACAACGAAGTACATATCTTTAAAAATCAAATCTCCTGGCAAACTTCTGCAGACATAATAAAAATTAATTACTATTAATACATTGTTAGCAAGTGTAATTTTAACTATAAAATTGAGTTTACTACCATTTATTAAAATGTTTATATATATAATTGACACAATTGATAATTCGATGTTAAACTATTAGTTATAAATTCGGTTTTAAAAATGCAAAAAGTCTTTCTCAGTATATATTTGAATATTTACTAAGACAATTGAGCCAATTACTCAAAGATTTAATATGTTTATAAATGTAAATGATAACAATCAATTCTTAAGCTATCAACAATATCAACCTGTAGTCAAGGCAACCTCGTTTTACAATAGGATCTGGAAGTTATAATTGATTATTTATTAACAAGGCAAAACTCTCCATGCAGTAGTGCCACCCTGTGCCAACCAGAGGAATCAATGGATGTCAGAAGGCTTGTGCATAAAATCCCTATCTAATGCCTACACATCCAATATCTCCAGACTAGTTTCTGGCTTGTGGCCTTCATCAGTGAGGAGTTTTGGATCTGAGAGCACTGCACCTAGATCTTAGGATATAATGCAACCCTCCAGAAAACATCTTTTATCTCTACTTAACTATAAAACTATGAGAATAAAATTGAAAACACAAAAATATTTTCAATCTAAGCTCAATAGCTTATATAGACACATGGGTCTGAACTCAGTTCAGACCCATATGATCATGTGATGCTTAATGATTATTTATTAGTCTGCTTTTAGAACATGTTATATTTGCTTGATTAATACTGTTTATGTAAACTACTTTCCATTATTAATCTCACACTTCTTGGCCACTGTAGTCATAAGTGTCTATATAAACATATCAGACCATAGATAAAGGTGTACCCCCTTTATTGTTAAAGATTTCCTTGACTACAGGTTGAGATTGTTGATAACTTAAGGACTGATTGATAAAGGTGGTGCTACTTTTATTGTTAAAAGAGGTTGCCTTGACTACAAGTTGAGATTGTTGATAGCTTAAGGGTTGATTGTTATTATATTTGAATATGAAGATTCTCTGCTCGAAAGAAGGATGAATTTTATATATCTGTGAAAAAATATCAAACTGCAATCTAGTCACAATACATGATCACTGTTGATAGTAAAAAGCCTGATACCTTTAATCACAATTTATTCTATAATTTTGTATTTAGAGATATATCATGAACTTTAATAAGTTTGTATTATTAAGATAGCATGCGTATGTGCACATTATTACACTAACACTATCTGTCTCAAGGTTGGTAATTATTTGCATACAAATAAAATTACTTTTTTAATATCCCATTCCATATTAAATATTTATAAACAGATTAAAAAAATAAAACATATTTGTAAAGGTCTCCCTACGTTCCTCACAGAGAAATTGAAAAGTAGATGCCATTACTTATCAGGCATGGCAGTTAATGGTTAGGGAGAATTTAATATAGGTTTCCATTATGTTTTAGCCTCTAAAATTAAAAACATACTCATTTATTGAAGCAATACTGAATGAGCTAGTTACCTGAAAAAAATCTTTGAGAAAATTTTTTAACTTTTACCTAGATAGGATTTGAACCTGGATTGAGAGCATAGCAAATAAACGTGCAATCTCTGCAGCATAAGGCTCTAGAAAAATTATATATGCATACTGTTGTATTTGGTTAGGCTTACAGGTTCAGTTCCAAACCAACAGATGCAAAAAGAAACAATTAATCAACAATTAATATATACAATTTATTAGTACTAAAAAATATACACACTTGTTAGTTAAATAATAATATACATATATTGTTTATACATGTTAATGCTGAGGTAGTCATACCAAGTAATGGAACTAGCTTCCAGATAATGATTAGCCTGCCTCATGAGCTCTGGTAAGACTTTTCCAGCTATGTATTTAGCTTGCCTCAAGTCGAGTGCAGATGTAGCAATTTCCAGTCTGTAGGTGGACTTGCATCACTGTGTGGATGTCACGATAATGAGAAGAGATACTATGTTGCTGATGGCAGAGGGTTTAATGGAGAGCACGTTTAGTCATTCAGGTTGACAGAAGTAATTGCTTTCTGCCTTGCCTCCAAAAGGCTGACTATTCAATGGCAGATCCCCTACCCTATTGGAAATATGTGGATTTGGTGTGCAAACCCCAGTGAAGGATTTCACCCCTTTGGATAGCAACTGGGTGCTAGCCAATCAGGCAAGGATTCTGAAATAATCCACTTCTAAAGGCAAGGTCAGATATGACACATACATATTCAGTTTGGAGATGATTTCTTAATATGTTTTGCTATATTTTTATATAACTGCTCAGATTTTGTTGCGCAGCAAGAAGGAAAAGAGAGAGAGAACATAGAATTAATAGGCGAGAGAGAAGAAAAACAAATGGTAAAAGTAATAAAAAAACAAAAAAAGAAGGGTAAAAAACTGTTACACTGATATAGAACATCAAAAATTGGCAATGACTCAGAAACTGTCAAAGGACAGATAGTCATGGAACAATCTGGTTTGTGATATCATAGACTATGTGATTTGAAAAGAACAGAAAATAAGTAATACTATTTATGACATTATAACGTTTTATTTAGAATGATTTTAAAGGAATAACTTTTGTTCTATTTTTAGCTTGATTTATACAATACTGTTTTTTTTTCTTCAAATATTTAAAGCATTGGTGGTCGAGAGGTCAGCGATGGCTGCTTTACAAGCCGTTGTCCCGGTTAGCAGGTTCGCTTCCCGGCTGATGCTATGACACATGGGGGGAAAAAATATTTAAATCAATAAAAACAATCGGAATATATTTTTCAAGCCTCTTTTGTAAAATTTGATTTTTTTCCCGCTACAATACAGGCTTTTTCATACCTGCACTTCTATATATAATATATAGGGGGTTTGAACTCAGACTTTCACACAAACCTCAAGCCTTTTTTAAAAAAATGCAATAGTGCCATAGAAAGTATCATTAGAACGCTTTTTGCTGATAAAGTAAATAATAAAAATAAAGTATTTGAGTTTGCATTATATATTGTAGGACGCAACTCTGCAATAAATTAATTACATAATTGGTTATTAAATATTAATCAATCTTAGATAAAAGTGACAATAAAGACAACTTAAAAATAAATAAAATTTATTTATAACATCAAACCAGTTTTCGAACCTATAAGGAACGAAAACTGGTTTGTTTTAAATAAATTATATTCATTTTGACGTTGTTTATTATTAATTTTGTCTAAAATTGATTAATATTTAAAATTTTATAACAAAGACAATATTTCGACAATTTTTAAGCTTAAAATTTGTTCATCTGAAATGAAATGTATTTATTGATTTTACATGTAAGGACACAGGTGTGCGTATGTGTGACTGTGGGTAAAAAAAAAAAAAAAAATTATAGATAAAATTACTATCAAAAAAACTAAAATGTAAGTCATTTTGTAATAGAATAAATTATATTCTACTTAAAGCTGGAAGTAAGAATCTAGATGAGAAAAAGTGAAGCCAGTTTTTGTAGGATTGTTTTAAAAAAATTTCATCAAAGCGCGCGTGCACACACATACATATTGATTTCATATTTCTAAGAAAACATTAAAAACATTTCGAATGTCTTTCCTTCTCAAGAAGTTCTAATTTATATACCTTTTTAAAATTATACGTTTACAAAATTAAAGCTACTTCATTAAAGAAACTGCTAACACTTTTATGATTGCTCGAGCTTTTATTTTTATAAGCCATTTTTGAAATTCCACAAAACATCGACAACAAACTAGTTTTTGTGATAAACTATTATTTGTATTAAAACATATATATTTATTTAGACAATTTATGACCCTAGAACAAAAAATAAAGGTCGAAAGAAAGAAAGATGGTGATTATAAAAAACCATTCGTAAAGCTCAAAGACAACCACATAAACTCTGACTTTTATATTGTTATTTGACAGCTTGCATTGTTGTCTGTTAAGGTTTTTTGTAACAAACTTTTTTTATTCAGAAATATGCATACACTTTTACAATATTATAATATTTCATTATATTTTATCTTTATAATGTTAATATCATTTATGTTATTAAAACAGGCAAAACTCTCCATACAGTAGTGCCATTCAGTGCAAGCCAGAGTAATCAATGGATGCCAGAAGGCTTGTTGCATAAAATCCCTATCTAGTGCATACTCATCCAATATCCTCAGACTAGTTTCTGGCTTATGTCCTTCATCAGTGAGGAGTCTTGGATTTGAGAGCACTGCACCTAGATCATGTGATGTTTAATCATTTATGTTCTTTAATACTTTTACAATGCTTTTTTTACCCCTCTATGTTCTTTAATACACATAAATGATAAATAAGGCAAAATTCTGCATACAGTAGTGCCACCCTGTGCCAACCAGAGTAATCAATGAATGCCAGAAAGCTTGTGCATAAAATCCCTATCTAATGCCTACTCATC
This sequence comes from Epiperipatus broadwayi, assembly GCA_028023455.1. Taxonomy (NCBI): domain Eukaryota; kingdom Metazoa; phylum Onychophora; class Udeonychophora; order Euonychophora; family Peripatidae; genus Epiperipatus; species Epiperipatus broadwayi. The sequence goes on along the minus strand of JAQFVV010006208.1, from coordinate 13,014,664 downwards.
CAATATTTCCAGCCTAGTTTCTGGTTGGCACAGGGTGGCACTATTATATGGAGAGTTTTACCTTGTTTATAAACAATTATGTGCTAGTATAAGAGATAGTGATCATGTGACACAGATGATATTAATATTATATGAATTTGGCAATGCAATAGGAAAGATAAAGTTAATAAACATCACATGACCACCACTTTAATGTTATTTTATCTTTAGCTATTAACTCCTAATAAAAACTATCAATATGTTACTTCTTTAGGAATTTTGAGATCATTTTTAAATCATAAAAATAGATCACTTTTCATAAAAAACATTCTCCGATTGTCTATAGCACAATTTTTAAACCGTGATTTTTGTCTAATTTTACATATTTGATCTACGAACTTCCGATCTCACAGCAGAAGATTTAATTTTATCTCATCCAGAAAAACAAGAACTATTCAAAGTTGTCATAGAATTGCAATCATGTTTTAGAATATCATAAGTTAATCTTAAATGAAAGGCTTAAATATATTTTTATTATCCTATATACAAATAATTTAATTGAAGTAATTATGTTAATAGAATATAAAGTGCTTTCTGTTCACTTACTAAATATAGAAGCATATTAAAGTTTCTGCTATACCTCAATAACATGTCTACTTGAAGATATACTTTGATATTTAGATAGATTCACATTTTAAAGTATAATTATCAAAAAGTAAAAGTTATTGAAGATTTTTTATCCTTCACTGGTTAATAAACTAGCTGAGATTTGGAATACTAATTTTTAAATCAAGTCTATTGTATGATACATTTAAAACAATAGAATAGCGGGCCATGTAACTTTGTGAAAAGGCGCATGCTGATAAGATTCCAATAGGGAATAAAATTCAGGTTGATGCATTAAATTTTTTTTTTACTTTAAGCCAATAAATATGGCTGCTGGAGGGTTGCATTAGATCCTAAGATCTAGGTGCAGTGCTCTCAGATCCAAGACTCCTCACTGATGAAGGCCACAAGACAGAAACTAGTCTGGGGATATTGGATGAGTAGGCACTAGATGGGGATTTTATGCACAAGCCTTCTGGCTTCCCTTGATTACTCTGACTTGCACTGAGTGACAATATGTGTAGAGAATTTTGCCTGTTTTAATAATTTTTTTATTTATAGTGAGTTGTCTGTTTCAATTTTGTTTTAAATTGGTTATTTTAAATTTTATATATAAAAGGCAACATTTTTGATACATTTTGGAACATTGAAATTTAATCATTTAAAATAGAATCTTCTGTATATCATCCTAAATTATCAAATATCAGAATTATTCATAAGCAAGCTGTAAAACCTAGAAGACAGGAAGATAACATCTTCTTTTGTTTTTAATCATTTCCATTACCTATATTATATTTCTATTAGTCATTTCATCAATTTCAAATTCATTAACCTCAACTTCTGGGCATGCTCTGAAATAAAAATAAAGTGTTTAAAATTGAAAAAATTCAAATAGTAGTTGGTTTTGATTTTTATGAATTGTTACCACTTCCTAATTTGGTAGATATGTGAGGGGAAACAACTGAAATCATTCTCTGGGAAGTGTACATGTTGTCGTACATTATTCTTCTACTGGATACCTCTTGTGAGCTCTGTTCTACATTAATCTGCCAAATAACATCACCGTGTAAATCATAGGGCCACATAACATATTTTTTTGTAAAGTGTGTTTCGTGTATTTGTCAAGCTTTGTAATGAGTGAAAAGTTGAACTAATGTGAAATTCTGTTTTCTGCTAGGGTCAAAAGCAGGGAAAACAGTTGTATTGCTTGATATGGATTACAAGTAAGCTATTCTGGGAAAACACAAGTTTACAAATAATTTAAAGAAAGTGACAAATTCCCTCATCCCCCAAAAGTGTGATGAGTGATGTTTAACATCAAGATTATGCTGATTTTTTTTTATGTAAATGATATTTTTCTCTCAGTTTTATAATAGTCAGCCATGTTATCTACAACTTCTGAAATGTTTGGATGATGCAGTAAAATGTAAAGTCACATTCTGTGGCAAAGTGAGAAATGTAAACTTCATCCCGACTGCATTTCCACACAAAGCCTTGAGCGTGAAATGATTTTTAATTAAATTCAGCAAAGTCTCAGTTTATTTCTCAGCCATATTCACTTGTTTTCTGTGTGACTTCTTTATTCTCTCAAATGACACCCCCCCCACACACACATTTTTTTGTGGACTTAGAAATTGTAAATATAAAAAAAATGATGTAGGCATTAAAAGGCTTCACTTTGTGTTTCAAGACTATTTTAAAAAGCAAAAAACTCATTTAGATTGGTATATTGTAAAGTAAACAGTACTTTGAAAGAGATTAAATTTATAACACTAAATGACCAGTAAATGCTTTTTTATTATAAAATTCCCATTGCTTTTGGGTACCCCATCACAAAGTAATTTGAAGAAAAAAAACATTTTTCTACCATGCATTAGTTCAAAACTGTATTTATCTACTAAAAAACTGCAATATTTACTGATCTGGGAATATATGCTTATATGTTGGATTCAGGAAACTGAGAAGAGAGACCATGGTGTTTCATGACCCCATGTGAGATGAATGGATGAAATAAGATGGTGTGCATGGGTGATGTGGAGAAGAGAAGCTAAAGATTGGAGAAGATGGATTGAACTTGGAGAGACCTTCATTCTGCCATGGGTTGATAATGTTTGATGATGATGATGTTGGATTATTTCCATCACCTAGAATTAAATATTGAAGTCCTTCAGAAAAATTTTTAAGCTTTATTAAAATTTTCAATTACATTCTGTTAATAGACTAACAGTGGAACATAAGTGGAAATTTGAATAAAACTTAATATTTTTTTCTAAAGACCACATATTGAATGCTAGATGGTGGGAATAATCCAACATATAACTAAAATGGATCATCATAATCTTTCAGGTAAACACATATAATTAGTTTTATTTAGTTTACTTACGTAAATGTCAGCTCTGTACTATATTTAAGTTCAAAAAAATTAATGCCATTTTTTTCCTCCCATAAATATTAAATAAATGTTTAAAGTTGAGTAAAAAAGAAAGGCTATTTGTAAGATTACAACAACTAAAATATTGAAATGAAAAAAAAAACATTTTTGTATCATGTGTTAATTAGAAACTTTAATTAATTTAAGAAACCTGAAATATTCACACGACTTAATTAAGATATAATATAACTTTAGTATTTGATAGACAGGGTATGAGCACAGACTTTCACATGACCCACCACACTCCACCCTATCTCATAACACTGATACACCCGAACACACATATGTCGAAAAGATAAATAATCACCAATATACATATTTTATGCTTGGTCCAGATTACCATCACTACACATATATGCTACAAGTGCTCAGATATATATTAAGATAACAAATCCTCCTACTTTAATGGACAGGCTTCAATCTACTCCACACTCCAACTCTTCAACCGTCCATCCAATTGAAAATCTGATGATGGAACGCTCAAAGGCCACCCTGAGGCCGAGATTATTGTCACACCCATGTTGACCTAAAGTCAATCTGACCCCTCATGTACAGGACATAATCCATTAAATACATATACAAGGGATATGCAGACATCTCTAATATGTAATAGCTTAACCACACTAAATAAAACTATTTAAACAGAACACTTCAAATAGTCAGTTTTGTAAACAATCATCTTTTTTTTTAAGTAATCAAAAATGAAAAAAAAAAATAATTTCAAGAAGATACCAACCATTTCTAATCCTTAGAAAAATATGCCAATATTTTATTTTTAATTTCTGTGAATGAAAAAGTACAAGTAGATAAACACACGTCATTGATATTGCTAAGAAGTGTCAAAGTATGCCTAGCAAGCAATTTTAAGTGAAGATTTAGAGAAAAAACTACACTTCAAAAATAACAATGTAATGAGAAACAGGAAATAAAGTAAAATTTATTGGTATGAACATTGAGATGAAGGATCTCAAACAACTAAAGATAAATTCAGAATAAACTCCTTTTCCACAAGATTGGATCCGACAATTGCATTTTTTATGAGAGATTTATGCAAATGAAAACCCACAACAAACAGTTTGAATTTTTGTCAACTATTAGATTTATGCAAATGAAAACCCACAACAAACAGTTTGAATTTTTGTCAACTATTAATAAACTTGGTGAAGTTGATTTAAAAAACATTAAAAAAGAATGTTTCAATTTACAAATTCATTTGAGTGGCAATGATATTAAACACATAAATGAAAAGGAATTGCATGAAGTATTATATATACTTATAAACTTATTTTCAAGTGAATTATTTCAATTCAAAAATCCACTTGACATTCTAAGTTACGTTTCTGAAAATGGTTTAAATTTGAGCATATCAATAAGGATTTTATTAACTCTTTCTACAAGTGTAGCTAGTGGAGAGAGATCATTTTCCAAGTCAAAAATCGTAAAAAATTATTTATATTCGATAATGATGCAGGATCCATTGGTAAATTTGTCAATGATAGCTATAGAGAATGACATATGAAATCAACTTTATTATTCTTATTGCATTGCCAAATCCATACAATTTTAAATTATCTCTGCTCTTTATTACTGTTTTACAATGCTTTTTGGAATCATAAATAGAAGTTCTGAAGAAGATTTCTAGGGCAATCGAAACTGTCAAGGAGGGTTGTAATAAAAGTATTGTAAAACAGTAATAAAGAGCATAGATTATTTAATATTATAGTCATATGAAATACTCTAAATGTTGATAATATTGTATTTAAATTTAGTTCCGTAAAATCTTGGAAAGTAAATTTATAATTATATATATTATCTTTAATAAAACATTAAAATATAAATAAAATCACATAGAATTTCTTTGGGTTGGGGGGGGGGCAATTACTGTTTTTCATAAGAGTGCTGATGACCGTTCGTCCAGTCCTGCATTTATATATAATGGACTAGCTATTCCCATAATTCATTTTAAATACCAACTACTTTATTCCTGATGAAAATGAAATAATTTTATAAACAATTTTGAATAGGCATTTACTTAAGAGAAAAAATTTTATTGCCTCAAAGCAAATAGATTTTTTTTAGAAACAGATTAAAAACATAGTTGTTATTCATTAAAAAAAAAATAAAGGTAACCATTTTTGTATTCGTAAATAATAACGATTTTTAAACAAAGTTTTTCTTATAGTTAAATAATGTCAAGCGTTGTTAACCGAGAGGTCAGCGCAGCCGACTGCAAGCAAGCTGTTGGTTGCAGACGGTTGTTGCGGGTTCGCATCTCGGCAGATGCTATGACATATGAAAAAAGTATATCCTGGAAAAAATATATATATATTTATATGTCGGGAAGCGAACCCAGGCCAGCTGCTTGGAAGGCAGCTATACTAACCGCTAGGCCACCAAAACTTGACTAAAAAAATTTAAGTTGACTGATAATATGAATGGTATGGGAAGTAAAAAAAAATCTTAAAGGAACTACTTATTTAAGTTGTTATCCTAGTGAGTATGTTTCTTCCAAGGTTTTCTTTAATCTTAAGTCTCATAAAAATATTTTTCCTTTAAGACAGGGGTGGGCAATTGTTTTGGCTCGGGGGCCACATAGGTTGGTGGAGGGCTGCATAGGGGCCACTTTGTGGAAGCGAAGGTTAATGGAGGGCCACATCTTTTTTTCATGACACAATAAACACACTGCTTTATTCCCTGTATTTACCAAAGAAATAAATTGTTTGTCCATTCTTCACTAAACACATGACATTCATTACCAATTTTACATTTTTTTGGAGCATTCATGGTTCCACAAAAGCTGGATATATATATATTTGCTAATGTGAAGACAACATTGAAATTAATCAGATCAACTGGAAAATCACTGCACATTGTATCTACACTGCGCATGTATATTGATGTGGCCATTCTAGTGGAAAATATGAGATGAATATTCGGTCATGCAACAGGAAGGAAATCTCAATGGAGGGCCGCATAAAAAGTCTTAGCGGGCCGCATGTGGCCCTCGGGCTGCTATTTGCCCACCCCTGCTTTAAGATGTACTTCTGATTTTATAGGAGGTATTGCTGATAAAATTTAAAAAAAAATTTGTAATATTTTTTACAGATTATATTAATTTTGATCAATTTTCTGTCTCTTATTTTATTGAAGATTTTAATAAATTCATAGTTTTATTTTGCATGAGAGATATTGAAAATATGTATCAATCTGTTGATTGATTAAAAAGTATTAATGTCTTTATTTCTGATTTGGAAAGCATAAATATTTGTCCACTGATAAGATTAGTGTAGGATTAGTGTTATTTATGATTTGCTTTTATTATTAGAAGAGTTAATATATTTTAAGTGCAAGGATAAATAGTCTATTTAAATAGCGCTGACTACATATGTAATATATAGAAGGTGATAAACCTCCAATCATATGCTTTTCATGAATTATTTGCACTCATCTGTGAGCATTAGTTTAAAAAGCATAGGTGGAACATAAGGTCTATTAGGGATCTTGAATGTCTCATATAAAATAAAAATGCATCTTTAGGGAAGAGGTCTCTTCCACTTACTATGGGTACACTGAGACATTTAATGTATTTGGAAAGGAAGGATTTATAAGAATGATTAAAATCACCTGTGATTAGAATGGAAAGCCGGCTTGTGACATTTATAGTGTGGATGACTTTGGTTACAATCTCTGGATTTTTCAGAAGGTAGATGTTGATTAAGTTGAGTGACCATCCTTGAAATTGGATGATATGAAGTCAACATTTGCCCACTATGCTGAAATTAGACCATTAATCTATTATGTGCCTCAATTATAACAAAAGCAGCATGACTGGGGGTTTAATTTCATCTATGTATTAAATACAATGATGTATATTAACAAAATCAAAGAAGGTTGAATTATTGCTTATGTTATTTCTCCTTTAATGTGTGCTGTCTACATGAATTTTCTTTGAGCTTAGTGTTATTAATCATTTTTCTGTTTCTTTGAAATTATTTGTTAAATATGTTCATTGTTTATTGTCGATAATAATAAATTGGATACTTTTTTAATAGATTAAGTAATTTTAGTTATAATATTAAAATTATCATTGGGGGGGGGGGGCATTTCGATTATTGTTAAGCTAAAATTTGTAGATGTGAATGTTGATAATATTAATGATACTTTACTTTGTAGTCATTTTGTTAAAGAAAAATAATTGAGAAATATAATAGGACTTGAAAGACATCAACCTTTCAATCATAAAAAACTATCTTGATAAATTTTTATTATAGAAATAAAAGCTCAATACTTTTGAAAATCACATGATCACCATTTTTTATGCTTGCTCTCAGATCCAAGGCTCCTCACTGATGAAGGCCATAAGCAAGAAACTAGTCTGGGGATATTGGATGAGTAGGCACTAGATAGGGATTTTATGCACAAGCCTTCTGGCATCCATTGATTGCAGTGCTCTCAGATCCAAGGCTCCTCACTGATGAAGGCCACAAGCCAGAAACTAGTCTGGGGATATTGGATGAGTAGGCACTAGATAGGGATTTTATGCACAAGCCTTCTGGCATCCATTGATTGCAGTGCTCTCAGATCCAAGGCTCCTCACTGATGAAGGCCATAAGCCAGAAACAAGTCTGGGGATATTGGATGAGTACGCACTAGAAGGGAATTTTATGCACAAGCCTTCTGGCATCCATCGATTACTCTGGCTTGCACTGAGTGGCAATATGTATAGAGGGTTTATTTTTGAGAATAATGCTAATTTTTAAAGAGGATAATTTGCTTTTGTTTATATTGATTTGGGTTACTATTATAATTTTATTAGGAATATTATTTTAATAAAAATATTTGTAAGTCTGATTATAAAAATGTTAATGTTGATTTTTTAAAAAAGGAATTCATTTCTTTGTGTTTAAAACTTCAATTTAGAAATTGGTTAACTATTAATATTCATTTTTAAGATGATATGAGAGTTGTTTGCAGAAAGGTTATGATTTAAATTCTTTATTAAATAATTCAAAACAGTCTTTTAATATTAAATATATTCCTGGTATAGTTTATAAGATTTCTTGTAATTTATACAAATCAGTGTAAATTGAATTTTAATGAAAAAGTTAATGTTTGTAAAAGTAGAGTTAAAAATAAGTGTCATAACTCAGCTATGTATATTCATGAACTGAATAGGGATCATAATATGTTATTTAACAATTCAGAGACTATCTTTTTGTGAAAGAAATGAATTAAAAAGAAAAGTGAAAGAAACTTTAATGATTAATCAATCTTTATAATTCTGAAACCATCAATCTTATGAAAACTTTCTTTAATATTAAGGATTGTTGGCATTTAAAGGAATTATGGGAATGATTGATCTGTTATATATAAATGTGTTGTTTTATTGATTTTTCATTGAGAGGTCTACTTGTGCAATAGATGAAGTCATGATCATAATAGAATTTTAGTATAAATTTGTTATTTTACTAATATTTTAATGGGTATGTGTATTATCTGGTTTACTAATCTTGGCAGACATTTTTTAATTATACAGTTTCAGGGACATATAATAAATATTGAAAACAAAATGGCTGACAAGAACTGGACCATATTTAATATTTAGTTTTTTTAATTATTATTTTAAAAAAAGAAAAAATTCTTCAAAAATTAATTATATTTACACTTTATTTATTATTATTTTTGTAATAAATCAATATATTAATATAAAACTATACAGAAAAAGAATCAGAATTAAAACCAATTCTTTTTTTATGTTGCACTTCAAGTATACAATAGTCAATAATATGTTTAAAAATACATATATACAAGCAACAAAGATTACAAATTATATAATTATCATAGAAAAGCCTTTTTCAGCAAATTATGTTTTTTGCCCTTTTCAATATGTCTCCAGAATACCACGGTTTAAAGTACATACAGTGACAACTATATCAATACATGAGAGAAGACAGATAAGCAAATGGATATCTGACACAATCTATTATGTGATATATTAAGTTGAATAATAAGTGGTTAATGGATAAAGAATAGATAATTAATTAATTAATATATATGGATATATATCCATTCAATATATGTAATGGTAATTTTGTATTAGGATTGAAAAAAAAAATCATGTAATATAATAGATCGTGTCGGATATCCATTTGTTTATCTATCTTCTCTCATGTATTGATATAGATGTCACTGTATGTACTTTAAATCATGGTATTCTGGAGACATATTGAAAAGGGAAAAAAACAATTTGCCGAAAAAGGCTTTTCTATAATAATTATATAATTTGTAATCTTTGTTACTTGTATATATGTATTTTTAAACATATTATTGACTATTAATATAAAAATATAAAAAATGTAGTGTCATATTATGCCCATTATTGCAGACTTTTTATGAGGGCAGAATTCCATATTTTTGGAATTACTCTACTGCATGCTATTTTGTCAAAGGATTTTCCAAACTTTCATTATTTTTCCAAAATCGTAATTACAAAGGTAAAGATGCTGAATATAAACAAACTACAACAATGTTTGGACTTTGTCAACATTTATTTGATATAATATAATTAAAAAATAAAATACACTTTGAATGGAATTTATAATCGATTTATAATTTTTTTTTAAAATTAAGAAGTAATGCACATTTGTTAAAGTAAAGTTTGAAAAAAACAACAATAACAATTACTTGCAGGGCCCCTGAAACTGCATAATTAAAAAAATAGCCACTAAGTTTGGTAGATAGGATAATGCAGAACCCCTGAAACTGCATAGTTAAAAAAATGGCCACCAAGCTTAGTAGATAGGATAATATGCAAGTACTTTTTAATATTATATGTTTTACAATTTTTATTTTATTATTGTTGGTATAGTATCAAGCAGTGTTGATTTTATATATATTTATTCATTTTATATTAAAATTTTAAAATAATTGCAGAACAAAATCAACAAATGATTTATATCAAATACTTTTATTTGTTCACTAACTTTTAATGAAGCAAGCGTATATAATATTTCTTATAAAAATATATATAATTTGTGGGACTAAAAATTGTTAAATTTCTAAGGCGATAGTTTTTTTTATTCTTTAAAATGACAAACTTTATCACAAAAGAAGTGATTTACTTTTTTAAGAAACGGGAATAGTACTTATTTCAACCTCTAAAGACATATTAGAGTGACAAAAACTTAATAATACAAGTAAAAATCAACAACTTATTTGAGTTACTTAGAAAGCATTTAAAATTGAAAGAGGAATATATAAAAATCAAATCTGTACATATAGATATTGGAAAGACTTTTTGTATATAAACAATGAAGATTGCCAATTCCTCAACAAGCTTTGTGTTAAATGCTTAGCTAGAGAAAGCATTTAAAATATCTCTGAACCTACCCTGACACCCCTCTCTGAGGAGTGCCAAAGCACGAAACCATGGTCAGGGGTTTGGGGAGGGGTTCCTGACAGAGATATTTTAAATGCTTTCTTCTAGCTAAGCATTTAACACAAAGCTTGTTGAGGAATTGACAATCCTCATTGTTTATAACTTACAAGCTTAAGAGAATAGGGTCATGTGATCTATGACTCTTATTTTGACTTTTTGTATATGTATTAAAAACGGTTATAAATATATATAATCATATACAAATCTTGTATTGCAGGGGTAAAACATTCATCTGTCATTTTTACGACTTAGAATTGAATCCAGTATAGGATAAACTTGACCATTTTTAAAGTTGTAATCAGACAATTTTTTTTTTTGTTATCACCCATAGCCAATCTGTCTAGCCTGTGATATTGATGGGTGAATGGATATTAGTTATTATTAAGTAGAAAAAAAAATTAAGTTGAAAAGCACTCATACTTTCACCCCCCCCCTATCATTTGCATAGTTTGGCGAGTAATGTCTTTTCTTACATTTTTTTTATATAAGTTATTTATTGTTGCAATAAATGACCTAAATCCGCTTTTTTACCTTTTAATCTAAATAACATCCTAATGAAATTGAAACGTATTAGATAGCAATAAAGTTTTATTAACAAACGATAAAAATAGACCATGTTAAAGCTGTAAGTCAGTTTAAAGCTTATTGGATAAAAAAAACAACAGCAGCAAATCTTTACATAGGATTTACTTTTTTTTCTTTAAGTTGAATTCTCAGCTATGTAATTTTTATCTATACTTCACAATCTATTTCCGTCATATACGTTAAGTGCTTTCCTCTGCCAATATCTCAGCTTTGTTATTTTCATCCCAGTTGCTATGATTAAATTTTCTATAAGTTCCATATCTTCTAACTTTAACCTAAAGCATAAAAATTATAAAATTTTCAACAAACATAACAAGTGGTACATATAATCAAGTATGGCGGAAATTATCTTTTTATTCCAAATTAAAAGCTTTAATGCAGTAATGAATTAACACAAGTATATATATATACGTAAATTATATATATAACAACAGTTTACCCATTAAAATATACTACATATAGATTTTAAATTTTAATAACGGTAGTCAATAACAATATATATATATATTAAACAGAAGTACTTTCGATTATCACATGATCACCATTTTTTAAGCTTGCACAAGCTGTTTTTCACATAGGTAAAACTCTCCATACAGTAGTGCCACTTAGTGCAAGCCAAACTAATTAATGGAAGCAGGAAGATCTGCACATAAAATTCCTATCTAGTGCCTACTCATCTAATATCCCCAGACTAGTTTCTAGCTTATGGCTTTCATCAGTGAGGAATCTTGGATCTGAGAGCATTGCAGGTGCAGTGCTCTCAGATATGAAGAGCTTTTGCTTTCAGTTATCTTGTAATCATTATATATAAATAAATTTGCTATTAATAAATAATGAGAGTAATTATGAGAAAGCAGCCACTCATTTTACAGTCATATGAAGTGAAAATAAAGTACAAGCTTTAACATAGGAATCCAGTTGTATCTTTTTTAACAGTTTATCAGTTTTACTACCCACCTCTCATAGATGCACTACAATAGTATAAAACACAAAAATATTTACAATTACGTTGTTTTCAAATGGTATATCCTTTTGGGGATAATTTTGAATAATGTGTAAAGGTTTTCTATCATTTTTTTCAATCTAATTGACATTTTAATAATTGTTTGGTAGTAATAACATTGACTATTATCATTATTTACTATCTGGTAAGCATTTATAGTAAGTAGCTGACGACAGAGCATAGGAAGAAATATTATTCATATAGCAGTTTTAAAAACCCAAATGATATTGTATCTGTATCAATCAATTTGATTCAGCATGAAATATGTATATTGGAGATCATTTATCTTTTTTACATTTATATGTCGATTGCATAAAATGGAATGGATAGATGTAGGGAACTTGAAAGTCGAAGTTTTAATCCCTGCTACATCAAGTTCAGTATAGTCAATATACTTGTATTTAAATATTACGTATTCAGTGTGTATTCTGCCCATTTATCTTCTTTGTATTTAAATACATATTAAGGTCCTATTTATGAGGGGTCAGAGTAACTTAAAGTCGACATGGGTATGACAATAATATTGGCATCAACAAGGGCTTTGAGCATTCCATTATCAGATTTTCACTGAAGAGTTGGATGGTGAAGAATATTGAAGCCTGTTTATTAAAGTTTAAAGATTTACTATCTTAATATAAACTATGCACTAATTATATATGTGTATGAAGAATAATAATCTGGACAAACTGATGAGAGCTAGTTCAGCATAAAATACATATATTGGAGATCATTTATATTTTTTATATGTATGTGATCATGTGTATTGGTTGTATAAGATGGAGTGTGTAGCTGTAGGAAGTTTGAATGTCTGAGTTCAAATTGCTTCTAATTGTGGTAAGTTTAATATAGATAATATATTTATATTTAAATATTAAATATTCAGCCTGTATTCTGCACATATCTTTTCTGTGTATTTAAATGGACATATTAAAGTCTTATTCAGAGTAACTTAAAGTCAACATGGGTATGACAAATACCTTCTAATATATATATATTGTAACAGTCAGAATCGTCTATCTCGCTAACACACTGCAGAATTCAAACCCCAGACATGAAACTGAACATTCTAGGAGGGGTTGCCTTCTAGATATACTAAATTCGAATCTAAAGTCCAAATTTCACAGCACCATCTATGTGATAAAGCATCTGATGCCACTACTAGTATAACCTTTGACCGGTGCCTGGTGGTCAGGGAGAAACAAAAGACTCTATACTAAAAGAAGCTTGGGTGGCTAATTAACGTCTATGGATTTACAAAAGAAATGCAGAAAATATATATATAGACCGAGACAGTGATAGGAATCAAATAAAATAAGAGATCAAATTTAGTTTTAAATAATTTCACAAAATTTATTTATATAAATTATATATATAATGCCACTGTCTGCTTATATGAGACAGGGACGCGTATTAAATAATTGTTGGCATTATATTTCAATAAATGACAAAAGGTTTTAAAACAAAGTGATATATTCTATTCCTCGGGTTAATAGCATTACGATAATGTGCTTGATGAGATAGGAACATGTGCGAGGTGCTTTGAGCAATTATACAAGTCTAAGAAAATATTTGAAAATTAAGTGTTCTAAAATATTTATTGATTTCGAGAATAGCACGGACAAAAGCTTACTAAGCAACAAAGTGGGAATGTGATCAAAGCATTTATTTGAGAATAATAATAATAGAGTTGCATTGGGAGGTCAGTATTGCTGATAATGAATTTATTAAAGTTGGAGGGTGTGACACGTTTAAGTCACGGATGCTTTGTAAAATAAATATAAAATAAAACAATATTGAAGATCCGGAATAATTACGGAGGGCATCTCGCCGCTAACCCGTAGGAAAGTATTTTGATGAACAGCCGAAACTTAGCGACTGGGTGACGATTGCGTTTAATTCCCAGGTGTGTCATTTGGGGACACACTCAGCCTGGAAACTGCAAAAGGGCGAAGAGAATGGCCTTAGCCGTGTAAAGAATCCTTGGAAAAATAAAACAAAGCGGTCTCAACAACCAATTCACTTACCAGCAATACGAGACTAGTGTATATAAAACATACTGAATGGGTTTTACTTGGATTAAGAGAAATGCCCAATCAAATTCCCAGAAATTCATTTAAAAGGGTCCGCACATTCTCGACGTCAATGATGTACTTTGTAATTAAAGTAGAACACGGTAATTAAAATAGGAAAATGCATGCTTGCGGGTTTGAAAAGTAAGTATAGATTTATATACGCAATCATGCATTAGGGGACACATTTAATCATTGACCTCACACATACTCTCATATTAGATTAAAATCAATAACATGTAGATTTTAAACTATGTGATTATATGATATATTAAAGAAAAGAATCGCCCTCGAATGAGTGATTTGCAAGATAATAAAAATTGGAAATTATTTAGAAATTTAAAATATGCCTTTATAGCGGCGTCTTAGTTTCAACAAAAGGAATAATTCACTCGGTCAAAGACGATTCTGACACATTATCATAATAAAATAAAAGAAAGCTTTATAAATAGAAAATATTAACCCAAGGATAGAGAGCAAAATGTTGAGTATATTTAAACACGTTAAAGAAATACATAATGAAGTTATGTGAGATATAAGAAAAACAATTTTAAATAGCTATAGCATGTTAGTTATCACAAGAGCTCTTGGGTTAATTTAGGGTTACCTCTGGAGAAGCATTTTTAGGCAGATTGATGGTCGGCAGGTTTTTATATAATTTAACAGCAAAATCTGGAAATGTTCATATTTTTGGCAGCAGCAGTTCCGGGGTTCCTTGTGTGATAACTTCCGATGGTCTACGGCAGCAGATGACCATTCCGGAGAGAAATAGCCTTCTCGCGCTCTACTCTGTCATGTCAAGATTTACAAATTACTAGAATAGAACTCAGAATGATTTCTCTTAGAAACATTAGAAGAAAAACTGGAGAACAAAAGAAAACCCTTCTTTTTATAGTAGACGTTAACAATAGAACTGCCCTGGAGCATTACAAAAATATATCGGACTTATCAGCTGTAATTAAATCTATCCCAATGTCTAAAGGAATTCAACATTAATTAATTTCTTTTGTTAATTTCCCTGTCGACATTCGGATTACAAACTAGATTTAATTAAAAATTACTTTTATTAATTAAAGAAAACCTTAAGTGGACATCTGCTGTTTTTAGATAAACTTATAGAACATTAACTAATTAAACTATTGTCCCTCATTTATTTTAACAGAAATATTTGGAATGACTTTTATTAAATTAAACGAAAATGATTTTACTTTTTAAATTGCAATATTTGAATCTATTTACTAAACGAATATTTACTAAATGAATTTTATTTTAAATCAAAATATATTACGACAGTAATATATTTGTAAATAGATTCAAACAAAATAACTTTAACAATTTATAATTTTGATATGTTTTAAAATGCATATCATAGTGTGTGCGCAATTACAACTTATATAACCTACTTTTAAATAAATGTAAATTATGTGAACAAATACATAATTCATAATATTTTATTTTATTTGGGAATAAGTTATATATATAATATGAGCATTGTGCTCGTGGTTTAAAATTAGGCGGGATTTTCGGTATATAAGTGTATTGCAGACACACTACGATAGATTGGGGTTCAAACTAAGGTATGAGGGTAGGAAGTAGGTGAGAAAAGGTGAAACGAAGATCTGCAAAGCAGACCTTACTGTTTCACATTCCCTTAGTGACGGAACAAAAAAAAATTGTTAAAAAAAAAGATCTTACAACAGGTGTCCACCTATGAAGCCTGCATAAACAAAATTTACAAGATAACCCATAATGTACAGGATATAAATATAATGAAGAAACGAAACTGAATTATATACCCGGATCATATTAATAAATCTACCATCTAGCGAACATTTTCTATTATCTCCCCCCCCCTTTCAACAAAATTTTATTTAAAAAAACTAATAGTTTAACACTGTTTATATCCGATCTCCTTTTTATATTATCCTGTGATGTGTCCATTTCTTTTTTTTTGTTGTTGTGGTTTTTTTTTTAAAAAAAACTACTATAATCCTGGGTCTGGTGGGTAATAACTGCTTTTATAATTTGATGACTGCAGTCTCGGATTATCAGGTCTCTTTACCTTGTCTGGCGGTTCTTTGGCCCAGGGACTGAAATCCAGAGTGGTTAAGAATTTGGCCATTTCCTCCACCTCTTTGATTCTGCTGCCTGCCATCAGCTGTTGTATCAGTAATGGCATATTCTGTTGAATGGTACATATAACATGAGTGTCAGAAAATGCAAACGTGCTAAGTGATCGAAGGCGATTGACCTGGCGAATGAAAAATTGCATGTGTGTTTCCTTGATCGCTCCGTACTTCTCCTGGCAAATGGTATTTAGAATTCCACTCTGCCGATCCTCACTCCAATAATATCTTAGTAACAGGCTACCGTAATTCGCAAAGTTGTTTGGTTTTTTCACCAACATGCCCCACCAATCTTTTGCATAGCCATATAAATGATGGCTAGCGATAGCAGTCTGTTCATGCGGATCCATTTTATAAAATTGAAAGAAATCCCACAGGCTATCCAGGTGTGGGTGGGGGTTTTCTCCTATTTCTCCTCGAAATATTTTAACAGTTAATATCTTAGCAAGTTGGGTTTGAACCCCGAAATCTGGAATTAAGGTCCTGTGGATTGTATCTATCCCACTACTATGCACTTGAGGAGGTGGTAGATCATCGTTAGAGGTCTGACATCTTTGGTTTAGGTCCACTGCCTCGTTGATACTGTTTGTATCATCAGGTTCTGTTTTCGCTATCAGGACTTCATTGTCCAGGTATTGTATTAATTTTGGCTCAGTTTGATCTCGGCATTCGCTCATTTTTTTTCGATTTCCTGAGCAGTATTCTTCCAGTTTCCGTTGGAGAGCCCTATGTCCCTCTCTCACTTGTGCCAATTCGTCAAGGAGCATCCTGGTAAACATTTTATACTCCATCTCTTTTCTTTGGGCTTCCTCTTCCTGCTTTCTTGCCCTCTCTTCACTTCTCTTATATAATTCCACCAGATAATCCAGATTGGAATCTTCCTTGCTTGTTTGCTGGACAGGTCTCATACTTATTGGAGGAGATTCAAGAAATCCGGATGGGTCCGGTTCTTGATCATCGTGGTTGTTGTCCATATTATCCATGGCCTTGGATGATTATCGTGATCGATGATGATTTTTTTCCTTTTATTTTATTGCTAACTATTTAATATATCCTAAAAAAAAATTTTTTTTTAACGAATAGGTGTACTTTTAAAACAATGTATAGCACTGATAAGAAAATTTTTAAAATGGTTTTACGTTGAGCTTACTAAAACTAATACGGTTAAAAAATACTATTACTATTTTTCCTTGTTTGACTCTCTGCGATTACTATGTTTAATTACAATTTTATTAATGGCTAATAGGCTATCTCCTTCTTGGTTCTGTTGGCCTAATTGCTGCTTTTATGTTTATCACTAAAAAAACCCAACTACTACCCTTTTATTACTGCAAAAATTTCTTGTTTAAATCTGCTGCCAACATATATATTTTTAACTGCCCGTATATATAAAAAAAATCTCTTAAATTCTATCTGTCAAAATATTTCGCTAAAATATATTTTTAAACTCAAGCAACTTTATTTATATATATAAACATTCGCTAGATCCGGGTATAATTATTTCGTTCCCTCTTATTTAAGATTTGCAAACATATATATTTATTTACATAATTATTGATCCGATTCACGTCTCATTATTTGGTCTAAGAAAATTTACACATGTTGAAAAAAAACAAATTTCATACAAAAGAATTGAGCCTGGTGACAAAATTTATTTTAGAAGTAACTCCGTTTAGTGAAATTACCCTTGGGCGCCATGTTACCAGTTAAAATATCCATAGACTGTTAGCTTCCCAAAATTAATTTTAATACTATTCCATTTAACTATGGGCACTCGTTAAAACATTTGTATTTTTATTGATTACAAATTTTTTTTTATTTTTACATTTCTGAATTCCATATGATAGCCTATTATATCTAGGTCATTACCGTACAAAATTATTATTATGCTATCTTGTGCATTGAGCTGATAAAACTTTATTTTGAGAGTAAAATACTGTACCGGTCAAAACATGTCTATCCATCTAACATGAGCTGGAACACACAAAATGTACTTCAAACCCAGTCAAGCCCAAGATTTAGGTCAGGGACCAGCCTGGATTCGAACCCACCTTCTAAGCCCCAGATCAAACACCTAATGAACAACATAATAGTGATGGCACATGAGAATTAATTTTAATCCGGCCGACTAGGAGAGCGGAGAAGACAATGAGACATTTATTTACTATGACTAATTAAAATATACCTAAGCATGGTTGTAATATGTGGAAGTGGAGGAAAGAGGAAGGAATTCGAACTACTCAAATAAGTTAGACAAAATATATTTTAATATAATGAAAAATTAGTTATATACATTTATAAATAAATTATGTTAGTGGGTGTGTGAATGAGCAAGCGATTACATAGTGTCATTCAAGCTATTATTTCTCATATGCTCTTTATTAGCTAAATGATATATTATAAATAAACACACATCTTTGGTGGGTCTAATATTAAGATGCCAATTTATTATTACAAAGGATTACATAAAATTGCCATTAACGCTTTGGGTTATGGTTCTGAAACGTGGTGGCTAACATATGATAGGGGAACATTCTGAGATTCATTACAGATATAAGATAAATCATTTTCACGCCACTGAGGTCATGAAAATAAATAGGATACATTTGAAAAACACATTTGAAAATGACATTTGATTAGATGACAAAATATCCAATGAAAAATTATTTAACAATAGTAAAACGAACGCTTTATTTTTCCCCAAGGCACATAGATACTCCTAAATAGATATATAAATTACGATGGTGGGACTGAATAAGATTGAAATAAACTTAAATAATAAAAGTAATTGGCGTTTATATATATATATCTTAAACAAAACTTAATTTTAATATTATAGCATTAAAACGAGGTCATGAAGCAAAAGAAGTAATAATACGAAGAAGTTTGCGGTGCTGACATAATAGCCTAAAAATAACTACGAGGAAAAAGGTCGTGCTTCTGGATGAAAAACGAAATCTCACACCCCCTTCTTGGGTGGTGCTTAGAGAAAAACAGATAGGCATGGCGTGGCCCAGACTTTTGCTGGTATAACCAATGCGAGAGACCTTTTATATACGAAGTGAGTAGATGGGCATAGCATGTGCCAAACTTATGGGTCACAGCTAGATGCATTTTATATGAAGAAAGTGGTTCCAGATAGCTCAACTATCTATGGAATGAGATATAAGAAATCTATGAGTTCGAACTTGTCGCAACTCCCAGATTAGAAGCACATAAACACAAAGACCGGCTAAATGTCAGAAACGCAATAATGAATGGATGTCATTAAAAACATTGAATAAATTTACAGCTTCAAAATAAATGACCCTTATTTGAAATACTATAACACGCAATGCATTTATAATATATATATAGGGAGAATATTTCACATACGTTAGGATTCTAATTAATAATAGAAACATTAAGATTTCCCCCTCCCCTTTCCTACCATTTAAAACAAATCAATCCCACCTTCGTTGGTTTTATAATAACGGAAAATATTAAAGCATATATTTTAAGAGTATGGAAACTAAAAGAAATAGCAGTTATACATAGAAGAACAATTAATAAGTCACTCTTTCAGAATTGAATAAATAATATTTTATATGATATCAAAGCGTTAATTAGCCAAAGTTCTGGATTTTCACCGGGTTAAACAAATCAATTTTTATATAAAAAAAAAAACGAACCTACAATGTTGATTCATAAAACCATCTGGCGAACGTATTAATTTATAATGCATTACATATATTTTAAGGGGACGTTAATAACCTTTGTATGAAGAAAAAAAAATGACAGAAAAGATTTTTATAAATTAAAAATCGCCAGTTTGCTTAGATTGGCAAATTAATAAATAAAATCAAAAAAACATATATATATAATCAAGTCATAAATATCTATAAATAAATGACCGCACCGAAATTAAGGAAAAGAAAGTTAAAAAGCATATGAGAATAGGATTAAATACAAAGAAATCATTTGAGAGCAAAATTAGATTCACAGACATATATATATATATATAAATAAAAAATACATGGGAAGAGATCTTGATAGATTATTCGAGATTATAATAATACCTATTGGAAATGTTTCACGGCTTGATAGAGGCAGTTACAGTCAGAGTATTAGCAGGTTTTCTGGACACAGATAGGCTCCGCTAGATGTTGACAGCAGTGGATGGCCTTGATGAGCTGGTGAGACAAAGCTCCGGGAAGCACGGTCGATCTTTTAGCCCACCATTCTTTTAGGTACGATGTCTTGTATATAGATTAATCACTCTTCAGTAAAACTCTCTCTCTTATCAAACTTTTCACTATTTATATGTTCTGATCTTTATCTATCGGATTGAATCTACACTGGCCTCCACCAATTGTAATTTCTTTAAGCAGTTCTGTGAGGTTGGTGCCTGCTTGGAGGGAAAATCTATAACTCTGCCTGAACATGCCCCAAGGGTTGATTTGCTAATTAAAAAAAAACAACAACAAGCATATTAAGTTTATCAGTCATTGTACTAACAAAATCTATTTAATTAAAGTTTAGATTAGAAAAATTTTAGGAATTTAGTACAATGACTTTCACATTTAGTATTTGACTAAAACTTAAATAGAAACTTTCAAAATACAATTGATCCCCTAATGTACATATAAATACCAACTTAATAAAATAAACATAATATAGCTCTACAAATATTATAAAATAAATAATTATTATAAAAGGTTAGTTTTAATCACAAAATAAAAATAAAATATACAAGATTATAATATTAAAATATACTTCCACCTATTATGAGATGGGTGTCAGTTAATAAGGTTGGGTTTAAACCCAGACTAGTGCTGATGACATTGGCACTAGGTGAAGCAGAAATATGTACTATATTTCCAGCTTCAATACATTATTTGAAATATTCATAGATTGTCACAAAATTCACTTGGGACAATATTTAAGGAATTTACACTATGCGCACATAGCGTGATTTAAGTGAAACAATAAATACAGATAAATATAGATGGCTTGTATCGCACTATAGCAAGTTTGGATAAATTCTGATTATACAATATAAGTAATTGAATGCCCAAGTCAAACAAAATATATGAAATATACACGCAAATAAACAATATAGATAATATAGTTTGAAAATATTATATATATCAAAATTATAAAGGATTTGAGTGATTAAATATGAAACAACATGCTAAAATTAAGCTACAGGGATGTGGATGTTTAAATAATTAAGATCTACAGGGATGTGGGTGTTTAAATATTCGAGGCTCCACATTTGGGCAAGCCATGGACCTGGAAAAAAAAATTTACTATGTAACAGTCAGAATCGTCTATCTCGCTAACACACTGCAGAATTCAAACCCCAGACATGAAACCGAACATTCTAGGAGGGGTTGCCTTCTAGATATACTAAATTCGAATCTAAAGTCCAAATTTCACAGTGCCATCTATGTGATAACACATCTGATGCCACTACTAGTATAACCTTTGACCGGTGCCTGGTGGTCAGGGAGAAACAAAAGACTCTATACTAAAAGAAGCTTGGGTGGCTAATTAACGTCTATGGATTTACAAAAGAAATGCAGAAAATATATATATAGACTGAGACAGTGATAGGAATCAATAAAATAAGATATCAAATTTAGTTTTAAATAATTTCACAAAATTTATTTATATAAATTATATATATAATGCCACTGTCTGCTTATATGAGACAGGGACGCGTATTAAATAATTGTTGGCATTATATTTCAATAAATGACAAAAGGTTTTAAAACAAAATGATATATTCTATTCCTCGAGTTAATAGCATTACGATAATGTGCTTGATGAGATAGGAACATATGCGAGGTGCTTTGAACAATTATACAAGTCTAAGAAAATATTTGAAAATTAAGTGTTCTAAAATATTTATTGATTTCAAGAATAGCACGGACAAAAGCTTACTAAGCAACAAAGTGGGAACGTGATCAAAGCATTTATTTGAGAATAATAATAATAGAGTTGCATTGGGAGGTCAGTATTGCTGATAATGAATTTATTAAAGTTGGAGGGTGTGACACGTTTAAGTCATGGATGCTTTGTAAAATAAATATAAAATAAAACAATATTGAAGATCCGGAATAATTACGGAGGGCATCTCGCCGCTAACCCATAGGAAAGTATTTTAATGAACAGCTGAAACTTAGCGACTGGGTGACGATTGTGTTTAATTCCCAGGTGTGTCATTTGGGGACACACTCAGCCTGGAAACCGCAAAAAGGCGAAGGGAACGGCCTTAGCCGTGTAAAGAATCCTTGGAAAAATAAAACAAAGTGGTCTCAACAACCAATTCACTTACCAGCAATATGAGACTAGTGTATATAAAACATACTGAATGGGTTTTACTTCGATTAAGAGAAATGCCCAATCAAATTCCCAGAAATTCATTTAAAAGGGTCCGCACATTCTCGACATCAATGATGTACTTTGTAATTAAAGTAGAACACGGTAATTAAAATAGGAAAATGCATGCCTGCAGGTTTGAAAAGTAAGTATAGATTTATATAAGCAATCATGCATTAGGGGACACCTTTAATCATTGACCTCACACATACTCTCATATTAGATTAAAATCAATAACATGTAGATTTTAAACTATGTGATTATATGATATATTAAAGAAAAGAATCACCCTCAAACGAGTGATTTGCAAGATAATAAAAATTGGAAATTATTTAGAAATTTAAAATATGCCTTTATAGCGGCGTCTTAGTTTCAACAAAAGGAATAATTCACTCGGTCAAAGATGATTCTGACACATTATCATAATAAAATAAAAGAAAGCTTTATAAATAGAAAATCTTAACCCAAGGATAGAGAGCAAAATGTTGAGTATATTTAAACACGTTAAAGAAGTACATAATGATGTTATGTGAGATATAAGAAAACAATTTTAAATAGCTATAGCATGTTAGTTATCACAAGAGCTCTTGGGTTAATTTAGGGTTACCTCTAGAGAAGCATTTTTAGGCAGATTGATGGTCGGCAGGTTTTTATATAATCTAACAGCAAAATCTGGAAATGTTCATATTTTTGGCAGCAGCAGTTCCGGGGTTCCTTGTGTGATAACTTCCGATGGTCTACGGCAGCAGATGACCATTCCGGAGAGAAATAGCCTTCTCGCGCTCTACTCTGTCATGTCAAGATTTACAAATTACTAGAATAGAACTCAGAATGATTTCTCTTAGAAACATTAGAAGAAAACTGGAGAACAAAAGAAAACCTTTCTTTTTATAGTAGACATTAACAATAGAACTGCCCTGGAGCATTACAAAAATATATCGGACTTATCAGCTGTAATTAAATCTATCCCAATGTCTAAAGGAATTCAACATTAATTAATTTCTTTTGTTAATTTCCCTATCGACATTCGGATTACAAACTAGATTTAATTAAAACTTACTTTTATTAATTAAAGAAAACCTTAAGTGGACATCTGCTGTTTTTAGATAAACTTATAGAACATTAACTAATTAAACTATTGTCCCTGGTTTATTTAAACAGAAATATTTGGAATAACTTTTATTAAATTAAAGAAAATGATTTTACTTTTTAAATTGCAATATTTGAATCTATTTACTAAACGAATATTTACTAAATGAATTTTATTTTAAATCAAAATATATTACGACAGTAATATATTTGTAAATAGATTCAAACAAAATAACTTTAACAATTTATAATTTTGATATGTTTTAAAATGCATATCATAGTGTGTGCGCAATTACAACTTATATAACCTACTTTTAAATAAATGTAAATTATATGAACAAATACATAATTCATAATATTTTATTTTATTTGGGAATAAGTTATATATATAATATGAGCATTGTGGTCGTGGTTTAAAATTAGGTGGGATTTTCGGTATATAAGTGTATTGCAGACACACTACGATAGATTGGGGTTCAAACTAAGGTATGAGGGTAGGAAGTAGGTGAAAAAAGATGAAATGAAGATCTGCAAAGCAGACCTTACTGTTTCAATATATATATATTAAATGCATTAGCATTGATCATAAGAATGAAATTATTATTTATAATTTTATTGTGTTGAAGATAATTATATAACAACTTATAAAACTTTTATGTTATAATGCAGCATTGAGCAACCTTTTCCTGTTCACAGCATTTACTTACCCCTTACATATAAAAGTTAAATGTAGGTTTATATTTATCAAAGTATTTCTTTTGTATATCAACAGTCAAATAGTGATGTATTCTCAG
Organism: Epiperipatus broadwayi; assembly: GCA_028023455.1. Taxonomy (NCBI): domain Eukaryota; kingdom Metazoa; phylum Onychophora; class Udeonychophora; order Euonychophora; family Peripatidae; genus Epiperipatus; species Epiperipatus broadwayi. The sequence goes on along the minus strand of JAQFVV010006208.1, from coordinate 12,990,178 downwards.
CATGTTTTTCTGGTCCAATCATGTATTTGAGAGTTAAAGTTTTTTGGATATAAATGCTAACATATGACAATGAATGGTTTATTAAATGACTAAAGCTAATTAACTTATTCATTATGAATCAAAAATAATCAAATAATTAGTTCATAATCATTTGAGTATCAGATATAATAGGATAAGAATTTTCTTATTTGTAAAAGTAGTCTCAATCCATAATCGTATATTTCCTAAATCAGAACTAAAATATACATCACAACCATAGTTGAAATCCACCTATAACATAGCTTACTCCATTTCCAAATGGAGTCATTCCTTTTATAGTGACCATGCTATCAAGTAAGCAAATTTGTTGAATAATTATAATATCAAATCTTTGGTTGGCGTTTCATTTAAAAATTATCTATGGTTAACCCTTCCAATTACCAAATCTTTAATCAGATTCCAAAATAGGTGTGCCCCTTGATCATGGTTGAAATTTTTGTTTAACCTATTACTTGGCACAATTCCCACCAATAATCTTCCTCATTAACTATTTTAAATTAAACCTGGATCTCACGAGTCTTCTGTAATAATTACTCAGAAGATAAGATACACATTTTTCAAAGCTATCCACTTTGTCTTCATAAGTAAATAATTAATCTTAAAGAATTTGTTCAAAAAAAATATTAAAAAAAAACAACAACTTTATAATACTATACTCTTAGAAGCATGTGTTTTGCTTATTGCTCTGTAATTTTTGTTTACAAAAAATATAATGTTCCTAAAAATAAAATAAAAAGTGGTATAATACATATTTAGAAACTCTAAAAGCGTTGGTGGCTTAGCAGTTAGCATAGTTGCCTTCCAAACAGCTGGCCCGGGTTCGCTTCCCTTTCAACGCTTTGACATATATATATATATATATAATACTAATCTAGAAGTACTATGAGCAAAATTTGGCAGAACAAAATTTTTATTAGTTGTACGTACATTACTTTATAGTGATATAAAGTACACAAATTAGACATTTATGTGCACAAAGCGAAATCATTTTCATCTGTCCTCAAATACTAGTTGTAATATTTATATTAAAAGGTATAAGTTACGTGTTATGCAAATTCCCTTTTGTATATATGTTTAATATTTGTATATATATTTTTATTAATAAAGTTTATTTTATATATTAAAAAAAAAAGACTTTTTCAAGATAACTGTTTATTTTGAGAATAGACAAAGTTAAATAGATTAAGTCAATTTGAATTATTTCATAATCGATTTATTAAACATTTATTTATTATCCTTTATGTCAATCAATTCATGTACCTAAAGATAATTAATTGTTTGCACAGTGTTCCTTTTAATATATATATATATATGTATTGTTTGTAGGAGTGCCCCTCTTGGTTAAGTTGAGGAAATTAAATAATTTAAATCTTCTTTTGAAATTTATAAATAGGGGAGAATATGTGGGCATGTTATTAAAAAAGTTAAAAATTAGCATTGAAATAGCAAAAGCCATACAATTAGGCTCGAGATATTTATTTTCTTCAGCTCTAGTAATAATGTTTGAAACACGAGAAGTTTGTAGTAGTTTTTAAAAAAATCACACCGTTCATAGTATTACATAAGATTGTATTTATTTATTGTTTTATGTAAAAAAAAAAAAAAACGTCAAGAAAATAAATTCAAATAAAATAAAATTTTAATCTAATTCAATTTCATTTGTTGCAAACTGTTTCATGTTTTTTTTTTTTAAAAAACAAGCAAACAAACAAAAACGAATACAGTTTATGCATATTATTGAATATATCTTATGCACAAAATCTTCTATTTTACGTAAGTCATAAAATTATTGTGGCCCTAAACCCAGTCCAAGTAGCTTAAACACTTTTTCACACCTAACTAAATTGTGACCCATTGATTCTTGAGTTATGAGCAGACAAACAGATGGACAGATCCTCATTTTATTGTATATATTTAGATTTAAAAACACAAATAGATTAGAACCGCATGTTGAAAATATAGTATTATTTGATAGATATAGCAAACACCTCCATATTTCCCCATTCTTTTTAAATTCACTTAAATAAAGATATAATAAAAGACAAATGACCCCCAAGATGCATTTCGTGCTGAACCAGCACTCACCAGTTGCCCCAGGTCATTATTTCTCATATACTGTATATCTTTATTATATGAAAAGTATTTATGTTATTGTATTTATCTGCAATGGATGGCGTCAAATTGGTGAGTGGAGGAAGTTTGGCAATGGTAAATGAAAATGTAACAATTTACTATTTGGTAGCTGTTAATCTGTTTATATACTATGACAAAATATAAAATTACCAATATTCTTTTATGAAATTTCCTCATATTTATATGGTATGTTAACAATAAACTCGTTATAAATGTGTGATTAAAAACTTTTTGGATTATAGTTTTATATAGTTTCAATTTACAGGTGAATATTCTAGGTTAATCCAATTTTTTTTTTTTTTAAATTTCCTCAAATTCTGGGATTTTATACACATTAGATAGAATTGTAGCATTTATAATCATATTTTTATATCGAGTAATCCAAATGTGGATAGGACAGATTTTTTCCAAATTACAGAGTGGCATTTGAATATTATTTACTAATTCTTAACATTATTGTAATTTTATTATTGTTATCCTGTACTGTTTATCATAGTAATAAAATAATAGATTCAAGATTTCTAGTTTGATTCTCAGCTGAGGAAAACAAATTCAGAATAAATGAATGAAACTGCTGTGCTCAATCTGCCCATTAATGTAGTTGAATATTATATGATAAATCAATTTTGTCTAGTTAGAAAAAAGCAACTATTTTTATGAATCCAAAGAGTGAAAAGTAGCGAATATAATTTTGCTTATTTAATTAAATCTATCTTGAATCTTTTATCAGATTTATGTGTTATGACTTTCTAAATAAAATAAATTTTTGTAATAAGTACAACATTGTCTTTATATGCTTCATACTTATCCAAGTGCAGTTAACTTTATCCTATTCTAGAATCAGTGCCATCTTCTGTAAATCTGAGTAAACAATGAACGTCACATATTACAATGCTATAAAATCCTCATCACAAGATGAGTACACTTACCTTTATCAGTAAAGACTAGGATATAAAATTAGATCTAATATGTCTATGCATCTAACAATTACTTTTATGTTTTTATATTAATAACCTAATTTTTTTTAAAAATCCGAGGCCTTAAACTCTAGCTATCTGACTTGCATAACTATATAAATTTGATTCCAAATCCCTTTCTATAGATATTTTAGATACATCAGTTTTTTAAAAATTGTAGTTTTTTTTTAAATCTTTGGCTAAGAAGGCTAATATCAACAATTATGTCACATAATTATCTTATATGCTTCAAGAGCAATTAACTTCATTATGTTTTGGATTTGTAGATTATAAAAAGGCATTTGATTCTATAAACATTTTTTCATAATTAAAGCATTGGATCATCAAGGTATAGATCCAGGATATTGTCATATTTTAAAAAATATTTATAAAAATGCAACAGCAACAATTAGATTACATAATAATACTGGGAAAGTCAACATTGAGAAAGGTGTAAGACAAGGTGATTCCATATCTCCAAAACTTTTTACAGCAGTGCTGCAAGAAGTATTTTGTGGATTAAAATGGAAAACTAAAGAAGTGAAAGTAAATGGAGATTATTTAAGTCATTTAGATTTAGCAGATGATGTAGTTGTTTTTGCAAATAATGCTTCAGAGCTGCAGAAAATGTTGCAGGAGTTATCAGATGAAAGTAGGAAAGTAGGACTAAAGATAAATGTTAAAAAGACTAAAGTAATGTTTAATAGATTTGCTCAAAATATGAAAATAAAGATTGATTGTAATGAATTAGAAGAAGTTAACAGTTACAAATATCTTGGTCAGATTATTAATACAGATGGAAACATAATGGAGGAAATTAACCATAGAATTAAACTTGGTTGGAATGCTTTTGGTAGAAATAACTTGATACTAAAAAGAAATATGCCTATGTGTTTGAAAAGGAAGGTTTTTAACAAATGTGTTTTACCAGTTCTTACTTATGAATCTGAGACTTGGACACTTAATAGAAGAGCAACACAGAGACTTCAGACCACTCAAAGAAGTATGGAGAGATGTATGTTGGGAGTAACAAGAAGAGATCGAAAATGCAATGTTTGGGTAAGAGAACAAACAGGTGTTACTAACCTCATTGAAAAAATTAAAAGATTGAAATAGAGTTGGGCTGGACATATTGCTAGAAGAGATGATAATCGATGGACAATTGAAATTTTAAACTGGATTCCAAGAGATTGTAAAAGACCCAGAAAGAGACCACATGTGAAATGGATGTATGAAATAAGAAAGTGTGCAGGGGTGATGTGGAGAAGAGAAGCTAAAGATCGGAGAAGATGGATTAAACTTGGAGAGACCTTCATCCTTCAGTAGATTGATAATAGTTGATGATGATGATGATGACTTTAAAGTCATGATTAATCAATAGGCATCAAAAGGTATAGACTATAACTTTATTGCACTTTAGTTGTAAGCTTGAGTAATCAAATGCGGATATCCATTGATTTCTCAAGATTACAGTAAGTGAATGTAGAAAGTTAACCACTCATCATATCATAAGTAACAATACATACTACATTATTTTTTTGAGGCTTTTTACAGTAATGTGGATGGATTTGAATTCAGGATTTTCTATCTATTTGTTCTCCACTCCATCTCAAGCAACCAGTACACATAATACCATGCATGCAAAAAACATATATGATTCCCAATTTGCATATTTTGTACAGAACCAGCACTCATCAGTTGGACCAAATAATACTATCCCACATGTATATACCAATAGTGCTCAGTTTATATTAAGATAACAATTCCTCAAATTTTAATGGACATACTTCAATCTTCTCATCCTTTCAACTATTCAACCATCCATTTCATTGAAAAACTTGTGTATTAGAGATCATGTGTCTCTTCAGCACATGTGTGGTCATGTGTATTGGTTGCTTGAGGTGGAATTGTAAAACAAATAGATTGAAAATCCTGAATTCAAATCCCTCTACTTACACATGTAAAAATTCAGTATAGACAAGCTACATATTGCCTTAAAATGAAATAATGTGCTGTAGTTTTTATTTGGGGAATTTGCTTTAAAGTTATGTAATCAATCAGTAACATTCATATTGCAGTCATTATATTTAGTCTGTTTTCTATTCATTTCTCCTCATAATTTCAGTGACAAATTTGATGTTGGTTTTATAAACTACTTTGTTTTATAGTATTTGTAATTATGCTTTCTTTATTTCAAAAATCCAAGCGTTGATGGCCTAGTGGTTAGCATAGCTGCCTTCCAAGTAGCTAGCCTGGATTCGCTTCCCGGTCAACACATTTGATATATGGGGGAAAAAATCCATAATAGAAAAAAATTACTTAACTGAAGCTTTTTTTTAAAATTATTTGTGTGATAAAGACTTAAATGACATTCTAATTATTAAAATAATACATTAATATTAGTATGAATTAAAATATTGCTGGCATGATTGGTTTAAAAGGGTGAATATGTAACAGAATAAACATATAAAGACAGGTGAGTAAAAGGAAACCCATGTCAGTTGGAGCTACTGTGTGTAATCTGTGATTAGATTATTCCTGTATGCAACATGACCTCCCAAGTAACTAATAATATAATTATTACTAAATGTTATTAAACTGGAATGAATTTTTTTTTTTTGCCATTTATATTTTTTTATTTGGTATTGAAAAAATAATTAATTTGAAACAAAAACTCTTTTTTTAAATGTAAATAATAATCCTTTTTGAATTTAAAAAATAATTAAATCAACAACAAAAAAAGAAGAAAATATGTAAATATTAGCACTTTAATAAAATCTAATTAAAATTGTCACTTTGAACTATTTTAAAACAATAGAGATAACTAACAATATTTCATTATTAAAATTTCAAAATGGTTTCCAAGTTGAAATTAGTTTTACATACTAATCCGTACTACTTGTAATGTTGATAAATTTAACAGCAACTGACCTATGTAGTCATGGACTAATTTAAATCACGAACCACATAGATAGATAACGGTTAAATTTATGCATAAAGTATCAGAATTGAAAGATTTGATAAAGTACTTGTAAATACATCTCCTGGTTAAAATATCTATAGATTTCTTATAATGTTTGTAAATAGTTAAGTGTATAAAAATGTATTCATGTGTAATATTAATAAATAAGTCCTTAACAATAGCCATTTTTAGCTAAAATGTTAATTAAGAATTGAAATAAACTCTCATTGTTGTTTGTTGGTGTAATGTTTTTTCTTTTGCTGTTCATATTTTGGAAGACTGCTGAAAGATACTTTAGCCCAGAAGTGGACTATTTAAATACCGCTTTATTCATGCAGTCACGAAAAATCATATAAAAGAGGAAAATTCTTGAAGTTGACATATTTTGAATATTACTTGCATGTAATCTGAAAACCATCATCATAGTATCCCATATTAATTTTTGCATGGTCATGCCAATAGCAGCAACAATTCGAAGATGCTGTAGGATATTACAACGATGAATTTCTTGATGTAGTTTAATAAGAAATGTCATTTATGATATCATCGTTAAAGATCCCTAACCGTCTCTTTGTATACTTTATTCCACATACATTATTCAGTTTGTTTATTTAATGTTTTTGTATTGATCAATATACAACAGTGTTTGTGTGTGCATACATATGACGAAGCAAAAATATGAATCAGATACAAAAGCATATATTTATTTTTATAAAATTATAATTTTCCATCCTATAATTTTATAATTTTTTTTACAGTTGGTTGATAATCAATTCATAAAAGTTTAGCTAAAAATGCAATATATATAGAGAACTACTTTCAATATTGTAAAGTCTCTTAAATTTTAATGCAATGTTTTATTTATTTCATTAACAACTGCCCCCTTTTTTAATGTGACTAAAACATTATTAAGTTTAACTGTCGACTTTAATAAGTTTTTGTCATATATATAATATTAAATTTTCAATTCGATTAGGTCATGTTTGTAGCTCATTTTATTTGGATATTAAAAACCTTCTGTCATTTTGTATTTTTTTAATTATATATGACATTTTACAATAACGAAATACATGTGTCACAACGAGATATTATAAAACTGACTTTATTTCAGAATTTGTAAAAAAAAATATATTAAATAGTCACTGACTTTTTGACAGCAGAAAAACTTTTTATTTTTAACAATTATATTTTGAAAAAATGATATATATATATTGGAAGAGATTTAAATTCAGACTTTCAACTTCTCTACAGCTATACATTCCATCTTATACAGTAAATACACATGACTACACACATGTGAAAAAGATAAATGATCTCCAATATGTGTATATCTTGCTGAATCAGCAATCATCAGTTGGTCCATACCATCATCTTCTCCACATATATATAATCAGTGCTCTGTTTACAATAAGATAGTAAATCTTCAAACTTCAATGGACGGGCTTCAATCATATATATATATATGTATATGTATATGGGGGAGATGATGATCTGAACCAACTGATTAGTGCTGATTCAGCACAAAATACGTTTATTAGAGATCATTTATTTTTTACATATGTATGTGGTCATATGTATCAGTTATATAAGATGGAATAGATAACTGTAGGGAGTTTGAAAGTCTGAGATCAAATTCCTTTTAATTACATTAATTTCAGTATAGACAATATACTTGTATTTAAATATTATATATGTGTAACCTTATGGCTGGGCTCAATGCTTGTCAAGCCCTATTTAAATGGTCAATTACATAAAATTTTAAATTTTAATTGGTAATAATTAAATAATGACTATTCAATATTAAATAGGTATATTATATCAGTGGTGTGTTATCATAATTGATAAATTATAAAATAGGTAAATTTAGTCAATAAATCTCCTGAGAGTGGTAAAGAATTGGTCTGTTCAAGATGTATGTTAGGCCCTCTGGCAGATTGTGTGTGAGACTTTTTATATGCAATCTGTCAGATGGACTAATTTCAATAGTATCAAAAATAATAATTTATTAATGTTATGATTACACTAAAAGTATAGAAATATTCTAGCATTTTATTATTATTAAATAATATTCAAAATGACTTAAAATTGTAGTATTCTAAATTAATCTTTATTATTAATTCTCAAGCATGTTTTTATTGCAATTTAAAATAGTTTTGAACAGCTTAATTAGTTATCATTTATGCTTAGAGATGGAGAATTATTAATTGGATGTTAATGTATGCACATACATTTCAATTGGTTTGTTAGTTTGATACAATGATCCTTTCTGATAAAAGTTTATAAATAGACTAATAGATTTTTAGGAGGGAGAACAACAAGGGAGAACAAGAACAATTAAATGAAAAAATGAACATCTGAAAATAATATAACTGGAAATCATTAAAAAGTAAAATTGAATTTGAATTGAATTGTATGTTAACTTGAAACTAATGGAGTAGGAACTCCATTTGGCCTACATACATGAAACACATTGCTGCTGTCAATCAATAATAGTAAAGGTTCACATTTAAAACTGGCAGACATATTAGAAAAAGCCACCAAAATGGTAAAAGTACTTAAGCTTGAAATTTTATTTTCATTTTATAACTGTTTTAATTATATTTACTGTGTGCATTATAAAATAATTATGACTTATGTCAAGCATTGTTAGCCGAGAGGTCATTGCACCCGCCTTGCAAGCAAGTAGTTGGTTGCAGACGGGTGTGGGTTCGCGTCCTGGCCGATGCTATGACATATGAAAAAAAATTATGATTTATTTGGGATAGTAAGAAGAAAGAAAAGAAAATTATTTTGTACTTTCAGTCAGAGTGAATTTAAAGATAAACAGAACTATGACATGAGATATTTAATGTCTTTTATTGCTGATTTTGAATTTATAAGGCACTCATGACATGATTAAACTAATGTGAAATATTATGTTAAAGCTAACTTCAACCATCACAATTCTTAAATAAAAAGTACAGAAATAACTGATATCTACCTGATAAAATAATATAAATAAAAATACTACTTATAAAAGTTTATAAAGTATTTGTTAAGACTCTTAATAAGAAGTATTCATAGCATTGCCTTTAAAACTTACACTAGGGCAAAAATGAGTACACCATCTTGCAACTCCTGGTTAACAGGTGTTATTAAACAAAGTTGTAGAATCTTCTTAAAAGTGCATCTAACATCAACTTAAATTTTGATATAATAATTATTGCAATAATCACACCATGGATTGGATTTATAATGTGTTAATTATGAAATAGTGCTATTAGTCTATAGAGTGTATAAATGAATAACCCCCCCCTTTTAATTCCCAGAATAATGAAGCGTTGAAGTTAATGGATTAGAACTACAATTGTTCTTAGATCAAGCAATGCATTAAGATTATAATGTAAACTAATAAATCAATATAAAATATGGAAAGAACATTTATTAGTCACATAATGCTGCAGATTTTAAAGGGTTGCAATCAAGGTTTCATTCTCTTAGTTTCACAAGAAGGAAGTTTTGTAAAACATGAAGTCTATGTGGTGATCTGTTTTGTCTTGCAATATTGTATACATTCTTATTACAGATGTAAAAACTGGTTTGTGTAAAAACAAATGAACTGCATGATAAAGATAAATTTGATCAAAAATAAAAAATAATAATTAATTTTATTTGTTGTAAATTTCATTCATATTTAAAATATAAACACAGGTAAGAAACTTACAGTTTATTCTTACTATTTTTCTTTCCAGGATAAAAGCTACAATTGTTGAATAATAATAATAGATGGGTAATATATGACTTTGATTAATTTAAATGCATTAAATATAATATTTTTATATATAATATTTATCTAATTAATAGCGAATGACAGTTATAGCTATGCACATTCTCGAATTAATAATAATAGTTATAAATTTTATGTGTCAAATAGTAATATATTCCATTATGCTAGTGTCTTTTTATATTTGTGGTAACATTAGTATTAGATTTGTCTGTTATCATGTTAAATGGTTATAATCATGAGTGCATAATATTTTGGAATATGTGGTAGGTCCATGTTGCATGACATCAGGTGAACTTATTCTATTTCCTTGAGTGATGATATAAATGATCATTGTAGGTGAATCATGAATAATGACTATCCAATTTTGAGCAAATTAAGGCCATACTTGTAGTGTATTGATCTAGTTATTAAATAAGAGATTAACTACCTCTTCCTTTTTCTCATATCTCTAAAAGTGACCCAGAAGCAACACTAGAATTTCAAATCATGTGATGGTATAGTTATTGCAAACAAGGGATTGATCACCCCTTTCTTTTATATCCCTGAAAGTGATCCAGAAGAAACAGTGTGATTATAGACCATATGCAGTCATGGATGACCATGATCTAGGTTGTTAGTTTGTTCTCTTTGCCTTAGCTCAACCCTACTATATTTTTGGATATATCATATGATTTATTGTGTTTCATATTCCTAAGTTCTAATGGTTTGGTATCAATAACAGCAGAATCGTTTCTGAAATATGGTATTTGAAAATGTATATTTTACTTAGCACTGAGCAAAATGATGTTAAAAGATAATATTAGTTAAAAGTATTTTTATAGTAGATTGTTACTTAATGCCTATCCATTCGAGATCATTCCATCTATATCATTAAGTTATGTTAGTTATCATTTATACTCAATTTATTTTAAAATGCTGATATTTCTCTTTAGTGTTAAGGAGTTCTATAAGGTAAAACTAATAATTAAAGGGTAGAAAAATGATAGTCTTGACTCTTAAAGCATTATTGGCTCTTTAGTAGTCTAAATAAATGGATTAAAACAAGAAATTAATAGTTACTAGTAATATATGGTAACTTAAACTGTTATATCTTAAATATATTTGTTGTGTTATCCTGCATAATAATATTGGTAGCTTATTAAGCATTGAATAGAGACATGGAAATATATTACTTGTATCTATTTAAAGTGGATAACTTCTTAAATTTATATTTAGTAAATAGATAAAATATGAAATGTATAGTAAGTTAAATAAATTCAATGTAAGTAATAAGTTTGAGTAACAATAAATTAAAAGGTAATAATTTATTAAAGTATTAAATAGATACTAAGAGATCTTTCCTTAATCATAAAATGTTGTAATTAAATCTTGTTATATATAAATTTCTGTCCCAATTGTTCAAGATTATGTATGTTTTCTTTATTGTTATTAGTATATTCATAAATCTTATAAATAATGTAAATAAATTTTATTTGAAAATATATTTAGTTGTCTGTGGTATTATTGCTAATTACCATCCATATTGTTATTGCTATTTCTATTAACATATTATTTTATGCTTGTCATAAAAATCATCATCAGTTAACATAGTAGATTTTATTGTGTGTTAGCATATCTAAATAAATTTTGTTAAGTTCTTACATTTAAAGTACATAAAGTTTTATCCTTATTGATCAAAACACTGTTGATCTTAAGCACTTATATCATTTTTAAATAATGTTTCAAAGATGAAATATTTAGTTTTGGAATAACCTGTTTATCTAAATCATCGGATACATCATTCACTGATCTTGTCATATTGCGCATGGTCATTAAATAGAAAGTAGTTTGAAAAGTATTATATTTACTTTTTTTTTTCTCATATGTCAAATGCGTTGATGGGGAAGCGAACCCAGGCCAGCTGCTTGGAAGGCAGCTATGCTAACCACTAGGCCACCAACGCTTGACTATTATATTTACTTTATTAGAAATTTATTAATACTTCACAAAACTTAAAGTTCATATTATTGTTAGTATTGGAATTGCTAAATGTTCTTTATTAATTCTATTTTTGTTTTATGAGGTCTTTGCTTGAAATATTTGGGTAGTGGCAAAATCCCTCTCACTTATCCAATTATATCTTTAAAAATAGTAGCATTTAAGTTATTTGAACTCTGAGAAAAGTAAATTGTTAATTAATAGTCTCAATTTTGAATGTATTGCAATTTTTCATCTCTTAAGTTATTTATTATGCTTTGCCTTGATCTCTTATGTTCATCGTTTTCATTTGATTGATTCTGTATAATTTTAAGATGTAAGTTTCTTTTCTAGTTTAAAACTTATGATCTATTTCAATTTAGTGGTTAAATATTTTGTTTTAGTCAAGCTTAGAACCCTTGCTTTATATCATTATTGTCTTGCTGTTTTTCGACATAATATTAGTTTTATAGTTCAGGATCTCTCTTCATAGTCAACATTGTTATCATATCTCATCCATATTTTTCTTTCTTTTATTCATCCTTCATTAATGCCTATTCTACCAGCACTTTAAACATTCATCTCTCTAACACATTTTTTTCTTTTCCTCACTCTTAAATGTATTCATTTTCATTTGTTAATCATTATTTGTTTTCATCGCCCATTTAATCATCTACATCTTAATTCATTTATCACCCAATTCATTAATTCGAACTCCATATTCATTTCATAGATGGATGCTTTCCTGATTATTGACTATTAAGTAGAATTGCAAACTAAATTTATCTTGGTAATATTTTGCTTTAGATCTTAGAGTTGATTTATCGATGTTTAAGAAGTTATTGTCTTCATGTACACTTTGTGACCTCTCCCTTTTGAATTTGCTCATATATACGCTAACCAAACTTGTTTCTACTATTCTGTTTTATAATTATGTTTTATAAGCCATATCAGTAGTACTATGAGGTCTCTACTTATGTAGACTTACGCTCATACTAGCCAAGTCAGTTTCTAATAATATTTATTATTGTTACTTGTTGATGGTTAAGGTTGATATAATATAGCATAAGTATTAAGATTAATAATGGGGTAGTTTGTGACCTTCCTTATATTTATTGATTTATGCTAGCCAAGTCTTATCTTATTTCTTTGGATTGGCTAATGTTAGGACTGAGCTTATTATAATATATTTATTATTATTTATTAGATCTCCATTATTCTTGGATATTTATTATCATTATTTGTAGATGGTTACAATATATATATGTATTTCAAATATTACATTTATATATATATATATATATATAAGATTTGAAATACAGACATTCTTCATATACCTGGAACTTAATTGTAAATATGTATATGTTATATGATTACCATTTCCTTATGCTTGCACAAACTGATTACACAGAGGCAAAACTCTCCATACAGTAACACCCCTTAGTGAAAGTCAGAATAACAAATAGATGCAGGAAGGTTTACACATAAAATCCCTATCTATTGCCTACTAGTCTGGAGATATTGGCTGAGTAGGCACTAGATAGAGATTTTATGCACAAACTTCCCTGCATCCCTTTATTACTCTGGCTTGCACTCAGTGGTATACTACTATATGAAGAGTTTTACCTCTGTGTAAACAGCTTGTGTAAGCATAAAGAAATGGTGATTATGTGATATTTAGTGATTTAATACCAATCCTGCCCAATAGAACTATGATGACTGTGGTTATTAAAGAACTAACCAAAATGTATGGATAGTGAAATGAGTTCATCTCTATATAAATATACAACTTAATGAGCTTGAATTAAAAATATTGTTGTATTTTCATTTTGAACTCAAAGCTTTATAGATTAGTTAAAAAGGTAAAGGGTGGCTGCTGGAGGATTGCATTAGATCCTAAGATCTAGGTGCAATGCTCTCAAATCCAAGGATCCCCACTAATGAAAGCCATAAACTGGAAACTAGTCTAGGGATATTGGATGAGTAGGCACTTTATAGAGATTTTATGCACAAATCTCGCACCCATTGATTACCCTGGCTTGCCTTGAGTGACCCTACTGATTGGAGAATTTTGCCTCTGTGTATATAAGTTATACATACAAAGTTATTTTTTTCAAAATTTTATTTATCTATAAATTAATATATAATACTTTTGACATAAATTACATCCCAGACCTTATTGCTTTTGAATGTAAAAATTGACATACAAAATTTCTAAGAGTAGCCACTTGGTAATGCAGAATAATTTGTAATCTATTTGGTATTTTTGATACTCAAAAGCATATTCATTTTGTGATTGTCTGTGTGTTAGAGTTACAGTCAGTAAAGAAGGTAGATGAAACTTATGAGTTGAATGTCAGTATGACTCCTTTGATATTTGAACATCACCGACATTTCAAGAACTTTTAATTATTTCTTGTTTCATTATTGTGATGATGGAATATACCATCATATTAATAGTTGTTCTTTTCTTTTTTTTACTGTCACATTTTTATGTATTTTTTCTTCTTCTTTAAAACATAAGTTTCATAACATGATTAAATTAAGACAATTTCAATTTAATCAATTTACCATTGAAATGTGAGTTTATCTTATATAATCAAATATTAAGTTATTCACTTTTTTTTCCTCAAAAGTAACCTTTATTAGTTGAAAGATTACAAAAATTTTCAGGTACACTTACCCGTTGAAAATTACAAAGTGTTTAATGTTACATGGTAAAACAATTACTGACCATGTTTATATAAAGTGCATTTGCTTGATAAAAATTATGTCCATAAAAGGGTTACTATAATTTTGATTAATGTGTATCTGTACATGGATAATAAACTCTTCCCGCAGCCAAGCCATGTCAAGACCATTATATTTACCTCTTTCTCCCAATTAACAGTCCAAATGTGCAGGGACTACATTCGGTCTACCTGCCCAAAAATTGGAAAGCCAACTAGGGAAAAACTAACAAGTAATAAGCACAGATCTGCACTGACCAAAACCAACCTATCAAGGGAACAGCAGCCAACCAGAGCAAGAATGGCACTGAGACTTTGACCAGGTACCCTCCCAGCAGGTTTTCCAGGTAGCAGCAATAAATTGTCAACAGCCTGCATCAATAAACCAGGCCCCTAACAACTGCCACCACCCCTGAGGAAGAAAAGAGGAGTGCAGACCCATGCCTGCAAAATTATTGCAGCAACAACTCCATCAAAGCTACAGAATATGTCAATGGCCCAAAGCAGACCAACCCCCTTACAAATGCTCTAATTTTAAAGTTAACTAAGGAAACAAAAATAATAATGAGCTCAAATCAACCCTGTCCTAATAAACAATCCATCAAGGTGGTGCAGCAGCCTCTCAGGGCAAAGGTCAATGGAAGGCAGCAACCCTCACCCGGGCTTGGCCATGATGGCCGACCACATCCACAACTGAACCAAGCCCCTCATGACTACCCCCACCACACATGAGGAAAAAAGAGGAGTGCAGACCCATGCCCACCAATGCAACAGTGGATTCATTGTAATCTGTAATCAAACCAGATTTACTTGCACATCATGAGTAACACCATTTGTCCATATCACATTGCACCCTGAGGCCAATAGAGCTGAAAGTCTGTAATCATTACCAACCTCATGTGTCTGCAAATGTTCACAATATCTGTTCAACCCATCCAACTATAAAGACCTTCAGGGTTTACTATGATTCTTATTTGTTGATACTAATTGGATTCTGCTTCTTTGGATTGAATTCTGAGTCTTAGTAGTCAAGGATTCAGTTGTATAATCTGAAAGTTTGTTGTTAAACTTTGGAATAATCTCAATAATTGTTGAATTAAAAGAGGATGAATCATTTGTAGTTTCAATGTCTCTGTTTAGGTCTAAAACATCATTAGGACT
The DNA here is from genome assembly GCA_028023455.1 of Epiperipatus broadwayi. NCBI lineage: Eukaryota > Metazoa > Onychophora > Udeonychophora > Euonychophora > Peripatidae > Epiperipatus > Epiperipatus broadwayi. The sequence goes on along the minus strand of JAQFVV010006208.1, from coordinate 12,974,476 downwards.
AATTTTGCCTTTAAATCATTGTTTTGTAGCTCAGGAATCATTTCGTTGCAATTCTGTGTTGATTTGAATATTTTTTCATGTTTTATGGCCCCCCCCAATCACACCGGAAGTGGACTAATAACTTCTGTTGTGATGATTGGATAAATTTGATTTTTGTGCAGGAAGATAGATTAACTACTAATCTATAATGTTTAATCCTAAAATTGAGATCGAATTAAAATTCAAAATAATTTATTTGTTCTGGACTGATTTTCCAAATTCGGCAACTTCCGGTTTGACAGATAATATCGTAATTTTATTTCTATGAACAATTTAACACTAGGATTTCCTTTTTCCTTAGTTTTATGATTAAGTTATTCACTTTTTTGGGTTTCTATAGTGTTATCTAGATTTTATAGTAGCTTAATAGTTCAAAGACATTAATACTTTTTTATACCTTTTCATACATTAATACTTTTTTAAACCTTTTCATATAGTATCTAGTTTTCTGTTTTTAAAACGTCCCAGAACTACTATACCTCAAATAATATTTTCTTCTAGGTTTTGAAATACAAATTCTCTTTTGTCATAAATCTTTTGACTTCTAAATCTTTAGCATTGATGAATGTTTCTAAAAGCAAAAAAAAAAAAGTCTCAAAGATTTTTAACTTCAACATAAATTTTGAAGCTGTCCTATCTGGTTAATTATTCTGTAAATTTGATATGTTTATTATTATTATTA